>WSYH01001714.1:75469-98608 GCA_036426205.1 Ascaphus truei
TACTACACTCAAGACTTTAGCCCGCCTGAAAAAGTTCCATTTATTACAACCTCTCTGTTGTCTATCCTTCAAAATATAATAAGGGTCCCGCTACAGCTAGTAGGTGCTAATGGGTAAATAATTAGAAAACAACAAGAGGAGAAAGAAAGCCACTGTCGGCAATCATTTTGCTAATCTGATTGACATTTGCAATTTTGTTACATTCCTTATAATCTGATACGATGTCTCTGTCCCTTCTGAAATAAAGAATCTAAACGCCTGCCTCTTCTTGTCCTTCCTCCCCTAACTGTTTATTTAGCCACTTGGTTTTAGACTTGTTTTTTTATACTTATATACCCAGGTATACACTGATAAGTGGCTTTTAACAATGTTTTAAAGACATCCATTATATTCACATTTTTCCCTGCAAAAACATATCCCAGGTGTATTACTTGTAGATTAGACCTCAGTTGATAAAATCTGCCTTTCAAGTTTAAGGTCTTTGTTGAACCCAAGAAATCTGTTTTTTGATTAATTATTTCAAATGAGACCCGTTATGATCACTGTTACCCAAATGTTCCAGGACTTGAATATTTGTTATTACTTCTACATTGTTGATATGACCAAATCCAGTATTGCCCCTCTCTGGTTGGTTCCTCAATAAGGTGGTCATGTGTCGTTGTCTTTAAGCACTCACAAAAACCTGTTTTCTGTTTTTGTAATGTAATACTCATTGCCCCAGTCTGTCTGGATAATTAAAATCACCCATTATGCAAACATGACCCAGTTTTGATGCCGTCTCCATTGGCAAAAGTATTTTAGCTTCCTCAATCTCAAAGATATTTGTGCGTGGTTTATAGCATATCCCTACAAAACATTGTCTTGTACTTTTACCTCACTGCTAATTTCTTTCACAGGTCTTACATTTTCATCATTCCCTCAAGACATCATCCTTATAATAGGTTTTAGATCCGTTTTTTAAAATTAAACATACTCCACCTCCCCTTCTATTTGTTAGATCTTCTGAAAAAGGGGATAACCCTCTAAATTAACTGCCCACAGCCATGAGTTTCATCCCACAGATTTCAGTAAGTGCCTTGATTATCATTACTGATCCCTGTAGCTTTTAATTCAAGCGCCCATTTTATCATTAGGCTTCTGCATTAGCAAGCATGCATTCAGGTTTTTTTTTACGCTGTACCATTATCTTATTGCTCTGCCTTTCTACTCAAATGGATTAGTCTTTATAAGTTTCCTAGTATTATCTATATTTATATGGGTTGTCTCCTGCGTGACAAACTCCAATTTCACAACCAATTGCCTGGACATCTAGAACGGCGATATGGGGGCAGACGCAAAGAGAAGTGATGTGCGTTCCAGAAACACTACCTGGATTCTCTACCCATCCCTCAGAAGCCAGTGATATCATTATTGATGTAAGTATGAATCAGTTTGCCACACCATGCAAGAAACAAGGAGATATTCCAGCTGGCAGGTGCCCTTGTGCTGATCCGCACCTGACTGCTGACCGAATTCCTCAAGGCTTTCAATGTTTCCATGCTAATTCCCATCCTCGTTCCTTCCTTTTCTTTTCAGCATTAGACTCTGATTGTCATATGTGTCTGTGTGAGATTCCTAACAAACATTCACATCGCCTCCAGGGAACGTCTTCACTTTAATGTTTAAAACGACCAAATGTTTGCAAGGTTTGAATGGGACACATTTGCTTTAAATGAGAGATGGAGCGAGTTCTAAAAAAAAGAAACTTGCTTAAACATATTATTCCGCAGAGAAAGTCCAACTAATTATATGACGTTTCAATCTGATTGTTGTATGTGTATTTTATACAATGGGTCCCAATGGGGCCATAACAGAATGACAATAAATGCAGGGGTTTATAATACAATTACAAACTTTGACCAAAGAACAGAACTAATGACCGTTGCTTATGAGAAGATGTACAGATAAGTATGTAAACTATATAATGTGTCATGTTAGAGGTTAGCACTGGCGGCTCGTTGTGTTTTGATTTTGTTCTTATACATGAGCTCCCAATCCAGTAGTAGTACTTTTTTGACACAAATATATATGATTTGGGTTCTGAGATTACAGGGGCTGATTGTTGTTTTAGATATTAGTCGAGTCCTGAAGAATTTACAGTCCAAGTGACACAAAGCAACAACACATGAACTGTAAAAGTGTCAAACTTCCTGCATCTTTTGTATAATTTTTAAACTTCGCTTATTATTTCCAATACTCTTCAAGGTAAAAGAGGAAGCCAAAGCAACTAAAAATAACAAAGCGTAATGAAAATCCAGACGACTGGTTTACTCTTGCGGAACACTTTTATGAGCTTTTGCTAGAAGGAAGAGCTACGATTGCTGGCAAATTGACTGTTTGAACGGACCTGTTTTCAGACTTAAATAAAACGTGAAATCTGATATTAGTTTTTTAAATGAATCAGTCTGTGGTTTTAAATAATCGTTTTTTTTTTTTTTCTTTTATGCAATCAATGTCATTTTTAATGTAATCTACCGACATCATGTGATTTCTATAGCTTAGTTTAGCCACCTCCCCAGCGGTGCAAGATTTTGTAACACTTCCTGTTTGTGATAATTGTTTGTCAATGTTCCCAGAGTTTGAGTTGAAAACGTAACAATAGTCAATGTACCTTAGTATTATTCCAATACATTGTAGTTGCTGTGTTACACTGACGAAGGATATTGGAAATGGAAAAGGCAGCCATTAGTTAGTCACACAATCAGCATTCTGACAGATTTATAACAGCCCAGCTCAAAGCGATTGCCAGCTTAGGTAAGAATGTAGAATGATACATTGTATTGTGGAAATAGTGAAAAAAAGGCGCAAAACAACAAAACAAACTCAAAGTGATAACAAATTATCAGTGTATAAATTATATATAAAATAATAAATGTAATTAAAAGTGATAAGTGCAAAATGAATAAGTGCAAATTTAATATAATAACCCTGCTCAAACCCTCTGGTGGGAACTGTTTCACGGGTTCCAAGAGTATGACAGATTTCAAACAATCCGGAGGAGCATATAGGGATAAAAAGAGAGAAAAGAATACACAATTAAGTGCAGATGTATGAACAATGAGGTCTGATATATGATGTGATCTTGGCTCGGTGTTCAGCCTAATCTCAAAGATGTGATGAATAGAGTGCCAATTAGCAGATAGGGCTGCTACCCATGTGGAATACGTGTCAGTATGGATCTCCCTCAGAGGCACATTCAACGGTAGGATGGTATATATAAGAAGAGATGAGAAAGCACTAAATAGCACGATCAGGCTGGTACATATAAACGTTTAAAAAAAACATTAAAGTGCGCAACTTTACAAATGTGCAAGATTAAAATAAGCATTTGTCACATATTTTGTGAAAATCGAAGGGTCACCGCAGATCTCACCGCCTCCCCTGGATCCTCCAAGTTTCCCTCGCCTGCAATCTGTTGTCGGAACTCGTCTCGCTGCGTCCGTCAGGGCGTGTGACGTCACGGCTGTTCGGCTGGTGGACTACGGATCGCCTTCAGGACCAAAAGGTATCCACTCTAGACGCTTTCGCCCCAGTCTAGATAGACTGTATCGGTTGTCAGGAGTTTGTATGTGAGGTAAATGGATCCTCTATATACCTTCATATATCAATTATACAATTATCTAAAACCATTTCATTTAATCACGTCCTCATGGCGAATTCTATTTCTATTGAGCAAAGCTGTAAACAATGTGCATTGTACAGAACTAAACATAAATGCAATATGAAGATCTTGCAAAATGAAGTTACATAGTAGATTCATGTCAAATTCTGACTATGTAACTTGCATTTTGCAAGATATTATCTATTTGTATTTATGTTAGTTCTGTACAATGCACATTGTTTACAGCTTTGCTAATAGAAATAGAAATTCGCGCACAGGAGGATTGATAAATAAATGTTTTAGATAATTGTATAATGATATATGACAGGTATATAGAGGATCCATTTACCTCAGCATAACACTCTGACAAGCCGGATACAATCTATCTAGACTGGGGCGAAACGCGTAGAGTGATACCTTTTGTCTCTGAAGGACGATCGTAGTCCACCAGACCGAACAGCCGTGACGTCCACACGCCCTGACGGACCAGCGAGACGCGTTCGACACAGATTGCAGGCGAGGGAAACTTGGAGGATCCAGGGGGAGGCGGTGAGTGAGATCTGCGGTGACCCTTCGATTTTCACAAACAATTGTGACAAATGCTTGTTTTAATATTGCACATTGTAAGTGCGTCACTTTTATATGGTTTTTTAATAAGTTTTATTGTACTAGCCTGATCGCGCTATGTAGTGCTTTTCTCATCTCTTCTATATATATACCATCCTACCGTTGAATGTGCCTCTGAGGGAGATCCATACTGCAGTATTCCACATGGGTAGCAGCCCTATCTGCTAATTGACTCTATTCATCTACATCTGGTGAGAAGCTGAACATCCGAGCCAAGATCACATCATATATCAGACCTCATTGTTCATACATCTGCACTTAAATTGTGTATTCTTTTCTTCTTTTTATCCCATATATGCTCCTCCTGGATTGTTTGAATTGATACATTGTCACATGATTTACTTTAAAATAATATAATATAATCATAATAATAATAATTATAAAGGGGGAATATAGTATTGCTGCTTTAAATATCATTGTGAACCAAGCAATACCAATCTTTCCATCAGACTTTTCATAGCGAAACTTGGGATTTTTTACGGAAAAAAAAACATTGACAATCAAATTATTGAACTAAGACAGAAATGATATACATACATACAAATACATACATATATATATATATAAAATAAAAATGAATAGACGATACCGTTCTGTGCTAACAAATTGCTTTTATGTGTGTGAGCTGTCGAGATACACTGATCTCTTCTTCGGGCGATGTTACATTGCATGTGGAGTTTTTCCTACAACAAAAGTAATTATTTTAACATGTATATTTAATACTACGCACAATATTTTAAATGTGAGAATTTTTTTATTCTACCGAACAGAGGTATGGCAATGGTTACATGCACCTGTTGCACCCGCGTTATTCGAACCGTATATGATGGGTAGTAGGAAAATATATATTTGGAATATAACCCGTTTTTATAGATCACCTATGTTTCTATAAGAGTTTCATCAATGGACAATTTGATTGTCTGGAAGGGTAGTGAAGGAGATCTTTTGCCTTTTTTTAGAGTTTATGAACAAGAATCCTTTTAATCTTAATTAACTTATACTTTTAATGCTGAGAGTATTGCCTTTTTCGATTTGGTCAATTCATCGCTGAGATAGATGAGAAAAGAATCCCCACAAAGACATTATAAGGCTGCTGATTGCAATAGATATTTGGAGGCCACAATCATCACCATTATCGGTGGATTTCTAATATTGGTTTCAGAAACAGAGGAGAATTGCTCTAAAGTAGAAGACGTTGTTTGTCAGTCTGTTCAATTGGAAGAAACATTTCTATCCAAAGGTATAAGGTGTCAAATATTGACATGGCCTACAAAGAGCACTCTCTCCACAAGGGTTAATAGGGATGTTGTTAACGTGATCCCAAAGAGGATGTTTATTTTATTACTAAGTACAATGGATCTTCCAGACACTTTGACAAATATGAAAGGCCCTGGGCATTTTCAATGCGATCAAGATCTCAAGAAGTATTTATTCTGAGAGACCAAAAATAGAATATAGGAAGTCACTACACGACAATAACGTTTCTGGCACTACAATTTAGGAAGGTCGGAGAGTGTAGTTGGATGGGGGATCAACCAACAAACCTATCGCAGGCAGCTATAGGTGGGAGGAAGTGTATAACCTGTAATTGGTTAGCATAGCCTGACCATCCCTCAAGACTATTACGTCAACATTTTATATCCTATTAGAAGTTTTATCAACTGTCATGCCAAGTGTTGTAGTGTACCTTTTAGAATTGACTATAGATGTATGCATGTATATCTTTATTTATATAGCCCATTAATGTAAATAGCGCTTCCCAGCAGTAATACATGGACATAATCATATAAAAAACAAAATAATACAAAAACAGAACATAGGAATAAGTGCTTCAGACATAAAAGTGACAATTATGAAAGGAGTCCCTGCCCAAAGACTTACAATCTAATTGGTAGGTAGAAGAACGTACAAAGACCGTGGGAGGGGTTCTGGTAAGTGCCTTTGAAAGGGGTCAAAGTCGATTGTATAGGTGTAAGTATCAGCCACGGAGCTAGCTCTATCGTGTTGGCCTATAGTAAGTATGTAGAACTAAACACATTCTTAAACAGAGGTTTAAGAACATACAGTAAAGGCAATATTTTGAAAGGCGTGATGGCACATGGTTGTTTCAAACATTTTCAACTTGTACGTAATAGGAACCACGAGGATGCGATTATGGGTATTGAGCAGATTGGGGTGGGGGCCAAGGAGGTGTTAGGTTTTTTAAAATTATGAAAACGCGAATCTTTTGGTTATCACGAGCTTGGCACTATCACCAGGTGGTCTTAAACGAGGAGATCGATGTAGCCCAATTTTGTAATAATAATAAAATTTTAATATTAAATAATGATTTTTATTATGCATATTTCTTATTAAAGTATTTTTATAACCATGTTTATCATCCATTGGGTTTTTAGTATGCTCTTTAAAGGTTATATTGACGTTGCTTATTTTTAATGGCTGATTTATGTATTTGAGGGTGGTACACATATAATGTTATATAAATGATTATCATTTGGAAGTGTTAAATTTCATGTGATCTGGGGCTTTTCTAATTAATATAACAGACCTCCTTACACTTAGAACAAAGGGAGATTGTGGGTGAATAACAATTCCAATTGATGGATATGGTAAATATAGGGTTTCCATTCTCTTTTTACTATGTTGTTTTTTTGGCTAGGTAATACTTTGTTTGTATATACGTATGAATTGAGTATTTCAACTCTGCTATAATGGTGTGTATTATGTATATTACAAGGAGTAGCCAAATTTTAGGTTACGTTGGCAATGGTTACAATCTAGGATACCAAATTGTATTTATACTGGGAGAGGCCTTAGAGAACTACACCCTGGCAGAGGAGGAGAATCCTCGAAATGCGTTGGTTAGTTCACTGGGCCATTCGGTGGACTTGGATCGGGGGGGCAGTTTGTACAGTGTGGGAGCGAGAAGCAGAGACTTTCTCCCTGATCTGTCTAGCGGAGGTGACTTCATAGCGTAGTGCACGTGGTGCAAAACTACAGAAGGACCGTTTTGCACTAAACGGACGACGACGGGGAGGTAAGGACCAGTCAAGTCAATGCAGTAACCCCAATGCCTGTGTTTTATGCTGTTTGTCTAGTACATCTGTAAGTGTCTTTTTTATCCTTCGTTTTCAGTAAATCAATATTTGCATTATGAGGTGTGCACGCTTTTCTTTTTTCTCCTTTTCTATAGTATTTATTTGGATGCTTGGTGTGTTCCCAGTTGGAAGAGAGCTGTCACCTCAGGATTAGACTTGATCCTAGTATTTGTGTGGAATTGAGGATGTATTTGTATGTTTATGTGTGAAATTAATTATTATATATTTTATTTATTGGATTTTTGCTATGGATACCCTTATATTCTTTGTAGGATTTGTTCCTATAAGTTACTGACACTAGTTTTGAGCGCATAGGGCTGAAGCTACTTATATTTATTTTTATTCTGGGGTGATAGGTTGGTACCTTTTTTTTCCCTTTTTTTCTAACTGGAGCCTTGAATAAGACATTTGTGTTTTTGAATTCTCTTGAGTCAGTTTTCTCAGTTGTATGATATAGATAATACAACATTTATTTAGATATGTAAAAAAACCAATGATACTTATATACCAGAACGGGTGTATTATATTCAACTCAACTAATTGACTGTAAGCTAGTTATATAGGGTGAGTGTTGGATAAGAAACGGCACATTGAATGCATATCACTTGCACTTGAGAATTCGGACACCGGGAGGTCCTATGCTAGTAATAGTTATATATAAATATATTTTATAAACCGGCACCAAACAGATTAAGGTTATATTAGTGCGGGTTCACTCCAGTCCTCAAGAACCCCAGGTCAGGTTTTAAGGAACCCGAACTTCAGCAAAGGTGGCTCAATCAGTCCCTGCTTCAGCACAGATGGCTCCGTCTTGGGCTTGGTCTTTCACTGAGCACATTGTTCTGAAGTGGATATCCGTAACACCCCTGAACCTGTTGGGGATCTGAGGACTGAGTTGAGCCCCCCCTGTTCTACAAAACCTAACTGTCACGGTAGCTTATGACAAGATATAATGAACACAAATATCTGGGTTGAAGCTGAACAAGGCTTAGTCAATAAAATATAATTTATTCCTTAAATAAGGTGAACACAGAATATAGTCCAATAACAGGCAAGAAGGTAACACTTACGTTAGGGTTGGGGAATGGAGAGTATCAGTAGAATTTTCCCATCAATCCGGTGACATCCAGGTTGAATCAGAAGCAACAACTCCAGAATCCAGTGACACTTCAAGATGGTATCAGAAGCAAAACTTAAAAACTGTAGGGTTGACACAGTTTATACCTGTGCAACCATTCTTAACATTGAACACACAGCCTATTGGTGAACAATTATCTGTATTCACTCTCTAATGTGGAGACAAGACAAACAGCTAACTATGCCCTCAGGTAAACAATTAGACTGGCAGAGTTGTGTGATTGACTAATACTTATCCCTAGACATTGAGGTAACAATCAAGGCAGTTACTTTTTGATCACCGTGCTTAGGACTATCTGCCGTTCTCGCCCTTCATGACTTAGCCTAGCAAATGGCGGTCTGCATTTTTTCAGAAACAGATCAAAATAAAATACATAAAATTTAATATCTACACAATTAATAAGTTCCATTCTGGTGGGCTCAAGTGGGTCGACCTTTGCCAGTTTTTAATTGCCTAGAAGGACTCCACATATGGCCAAATATGAACTTCTGCGACCTCCAGAACTGGAGATACGAAATGCCACTTTAAAACATTAAAATACAGGTGTATAATGAAACATGGGAACAGGGGAACATACATTTTTAAGGTACAACAAGGTGCAAACTCATCCTGGACCGCAGTCAGTTAACCCCTTGTCTCTCTGGTGAGGTCAGGGATGGCATATGGGGTGAAACCCTTTAATACCGGGCAACCCCCTTTACCTCTACCAACTTCAACTGATTGTCTGGTTATATCAAGTATGTAGAGAGCTGGTGGTAGGTTGATATAGCTAAATCCAGTGACTAAACCCAAATGCAACTAGTGTGGATGGGAACTGATTGAAGTTAAGCACTGGATTTTACTGAGCTGATCTTAGCCTGATAATGGTATGTTTGCTTTTGAATTATATTAGCATTTTTACAGGGTACCTTAGCATGTGAAATAAGGGAACAGAAACAGCTATTAAAGGTTGTTGACTGCAAAGCAGAGTTTTATGGTTATTCAACAAACCTTCAGCGTGAGTAAAAAACCATTGTTGTTATCTTAAAGAAATGTCAGTTGCAGTCTTGAGGATTATCATATAATTTCAAGATGTCAAAACTGCTCCTTTATCACTTGGCTTATGACAGTGCTTTCTTTAAGGTCCCATAGTATTTTTTAGCAGATGCAAAGATAATGTCACAGGGGAATTCCTGAAATCAAGTTTCTGGGGAACTGCTAGGTTCGGGAATGATAAGGTGAAACTTATCAATTGACATATCCTCTTTACATTTATACTGTATCACTGTGTATAACTCATACATTATATACTGTATCACGGGGATCAACTATAATTACATTATCTACTGTATCACTGTGTATCCTCTATTACATGTATTACTGTATCACTGCGTATACACTCTATTACATTATTATACTGTATCAACTGTGCAATCACTCTATGACATTATATACTGTATCACTGGCATAACCTATACCTTATATACTGTATCACTGTGCCATCACTCTATACATTATTACTGTATCACGGTGTATCACTTCTTACACTTAGGCATTACTGTATCCACTGTGATATCACCTATGACACATATTACTGTATCAATTGTGTATCACTCTATACATTCTATACTGAGTTATATGGCGTTGTTATATGGTGCAATAGGAGGAGTTATATGGCATTGTTACTGTATATGGTGCAATAGGAGGAGTTATATGACGTTGTTATATGGAGCAATAGGAGTTGGAGAAGATTTAATAGGAAGAGACAGGAAGGAGTTACAGAAAACATTAAGCAATAGTGGGAGTTATCCAGCACATATATCGTAATGTAGGGGGGCTCAACTCCCACCCTCATGCGCCACCCCCCACCCCCCCCCTCTCCCCCCAGCAGGCCAGGTTTTTAGTATATCCCTGCTTCAACACAGGTGGCTCAATCAGAGGCCTAGTTGAAGACACCACCTACCTGTGCTGAAGCAGGGACTGATTGAGCCACCTGTGCTGAAGCATGGTTATCCTGAAAACCTGACCTGTTGGGGGGGAGGGGGGTTAAAGACTGGAGTTGAGCCCCCTTGTCATAATGTAATGTTCAAAGCCCTCTCTGCAGTTTTGTAACTCCCATTAGGGCGGCTTTGTGCGTCTGTAAGCACACACTCCGCACATTAAAGTTAATAAATAACCTACTGAAGACGTCTGAAAATTACTTACTGTCAATATATTTATTGCTGTGTGTGCCTGGCCGTGTGTGCGTAGGAAAGAGGCCTCTTCTAGTTTGTGACTTCACATTTTAACTCTTTGCATCCAAAAAAACTCCATATCTTAGAGCACTTCTGCAATTCATTCAACAGCGTGAATTCTGCAGCTGCAAACAATAAGCTGCCCTTACAGAGGCACCGCTGGCAACACTGTGTGTGTGTGTGTGTGTGTGTGTGTGTGTGTGTGTGTGCGCGTGCGTGTGTGTGTGTGAGTGTGTGCGTGTGTGCGTGCGTGCGTGCGTGCGTGTGTGTGTGTGTGTGTGCGTGCGTGCGCGGACGTGCGTGCGTGTGTGTGAGTGTGTGTGAGTGTGTGCGTGTGTGCGTGCGTGCGTGCGTGTGTGCGTGCGTGTGTGTGAGTGTGTGTGAGTGTGTGAGTGTGTGCGTGTGTGCGTGTGTGCGTGTGTGCGTGTGTGCGTGCGTGTGTGTGAGTGTGTGTGAGTGTGTGCGTGTGTGTGTGTGTGTGCGTGCGTGTGTGTGTGTGTGCGTGTGTTTTATATATAGGTTTGAAATGGGGGTCTCCGGAGCTGACCCGCATTCATTTCAGCTCAGGGGACCTGCGTCCTGTGGTACTTACCCCGGAAGGGGATGCCGGTAGCCACCGAGATGGGGCTAGTTGGAACTGCACTATCAATATGGCGGCTTAAATGTCCCGTGTCCTGCGGCCCAATAGGACGCCGTGATGTCATCCCTTGTGTCTTTCTATTGGCCCACATGATGCAGGAGCTTTAAACTGCACAGTGACCCCCGTCCGCGGTAGGTATCTCGGGAAGCATGGGGTCCCCGGAGCTGAAATCAACGCACTTCTGCTCCGGAGACCAAGTGCTTCAAACCTATTTAATAAAATGTAATGTGTGCCCAGGATTCCCGCTTTGAGTTATTTGGAGAATTCCTTTACGTTGTGTGCCCGGGAAGTCCGCAATGCGTCACTCCTGGATCATTTTAAAATGGGCTTTCCTGATCTTTGCGGGTCGGTCAGTGCTGCAACAAACGTTTATCTCAAAAACATTCTTAGTACAAACAAAATATGTATCACTCGCAACTGAAGTTAGGCCGGGTCCATGGTGCCGGCGTGCGCGCGTCGGAGTGCGTGGCCCCACGTGCGCCTATCAGCTGAGCGATCTGTGGTCTGCAGATCCTGGCGATGGAGAGGCGTGTCGGAGGCGTGGTCGATGACGTCACGGAACCGCTCACGTGACCCGACCGATGCGAGACAAAGACAAAAAACGTTGTCTCGCCTGAAACCAGCCGCGCCGACGCTCACGTGAGAATAGGCCTCCATGTGTTTGATCACCCGCGTGGTCGCGCTCAGCGTGGACTCGGCCTTATTCTGCACAATGGAGCGGATTCAGCTGCTACCTACACCTGTGCAAATCAGGCAATGGTAAATCAGGCGCCTGAAGAAGTGAGCGTTGTTTTGGGTAAAGAATACTGACCAGGGACTCCGCCCCAGGCCTACAACACGGTGCTAAACTTTAGCACATCTAAGGCATGCTTTGGAATGAGGCTTAGCACCATATTGTGGATCTGAGACGTGTTGTGATACAGAGCGGCTGTCATGTTGAGAAGAGACTGTTCTTCCAGTTTGGCTATTATATAATCCATCCCACTTTGTAAAACCTGACACAATCTCAGGTGGATCAGCTGTCACAGCACAGTTAAAGAGCATTACATTTTGTGCCAAACAGGTGCTAAATCATGTCACTTTAAGGCTGATTAAAGATACTGACCCTGGACGACGCAGAGTGGAATACTATATTCCTGGGAGCCGCAAAAAGTTCTATATGCACCACACTGAAGGAGAACGCATATAAAGTTCTTATGAGATGGTACCTCACCCCACTCAAATTATCTAAGTTTGTACCAGGGTCCTCCCCACTGTGCCCTAAACAATGTGGAGGAACAGCTGACCTGTTACATATGCTGTGGTCCTGCCCGCAGATATCCCCGGTATGGGAAAAGATCAGAAATTGGATCCAGAGAATATTCGATCTCACTATTCCCCCAGACCCTTGGCTGTTTCTTATGAACAGACCCCTAAAGGGCCTATCAAAGTCAAACAACAAACTAATTGCGCATTTTGCAATCGCCACGCGGTGCGAGATCGCAGCATTATGGAAACGCCCCGAAATTCCAATTATCCCAAAGATTCGGAATCGTATTTGGTTTATCTGCCAGATGGAAAAGTTAACGAGCTTAGTTAACGACACTGGCGACAATTATCTAAAAGTCTGGGCTCCTTGGCTAGCCCAAACAGACATCCCTGGGGTAGAGCGTAACACAATTTGGCTATAATAGTAATAAATGCGTTCTCCTTCTAGGGCATGAAAACCAACCCCACACCTAGAACCTCACACTCCATATGACCAATCATTTATACTACCGCAAGGCCTCGTTAGTTGATACACAGCCCTTACGCCGTCTCGATGTTCCCCGGAAGCAGATGTATCCTTACCCTCGGATCCCCCTTCCCTCTCTCCTTCCCCCCATCCCCTCCTCTACCTCCCCCCCCTTTTTTTTTCTCACCCCCTTTATAACAATTATCATTTTACCCCAGTCCCTTACAATACGAATGACGATTCCCTCTCACGTGGTTAAGTAGGGCTCGAAAAACCACGTGAGCTTGTTATGCTTATGTTATTGTATATTCTATGCTATCCTGCTCAATGTGCACCTGATGTGTTTTTTATGTATATTATGCATTTATTTATTAATAAAATACAAGTTATAAAAAAAAAAAAAAAAAGAATACTTTAGAACAGATGCTTCCAGGGTGATAAGAAGATCAGAATGTACCGATCCTGAAGACACGCAGGCTGAGGCACAGGATGCTTATGCTCAGCACTGCGTCACACAGGTGGCTCTTTGTGCTTTTCCAGACCAGGGGGATTATTTACTAGCAGGGGTGGCTGCCTCCAGACCTCAAGGGCCGCCAACAGGTCAGGTTTTAAGGTTATCCCTGCTTCAGCACAGGTGCCGTCGTTGACGGACCCTGAGCCACCTGTGCTGAAGCAGGGATATCCTTAAAACCTGACCTGTTGGTGGCACTTCATGGCTGAAGTTGACCACCTCTGTAGTAGTCTCCCGGCTGCGAAACTGGTGGGGAAAAACCAACCCCAGATTTATGACAGGAAAGGAATCCCATTGAAATCTACTGGAGTTTGTGTTTTGAAAAATCTGGTGTGTTTTTAACTGGTTTCACTCCAGTTTCACAGCCAATAAACTTGAGTAAATATCCCTTTGATCTCTCCCATGACTCATTGAGACACACAGCAGCAATGTACTGTAAATAGAACAGGTAGCGATCTATTCGATGCAGCAAGGAGAAGGATTCAAGGACAGGAGCTAGCTGTAAGGACCCTGGGTGTAAGATGTGGCCCTCGGGGAGTACGATAATCCCGATCCCTCTGCACAGGGTTCTCCTTTAGCTTTGCATGTTTCCTTTATTACAATATACAGGTCTATTTAATGTAGCCAACATTATTGCACCTCTTATGGTGACACGGTGCTTCACAGCTGGTGGGTGGATCACTTGCCGTGAGATTTTTAAACCGCGCCATCGAACCAGATATTGCTGTGTGCAAAATGCCGTGCCGCTGGGGCACAAACGTTGCCTAAATCTGCAGCCTGCGTGTAAAGCTTCCTCTCCGCAGACCGGGTCTGGCTGGTTGGTGCAGCATCTCATGCATGTTCCAGGGTTATTTATTCAACTATGGCACTGCCAATCAGGGCAATATGGCATGGAAACTCCCATTTAAGTCTTTGGAAGTCTCTGTGTTATATTGTCTTGATTGGCACTATTGCAGTTTAATGAATAACCACCTCTTGTGTGTTAGGGCTGAGGCTGGCATTCTGGGTGTGTAAAGCCCCCCACCCCCTTTGTGTTAAGGCTGAGGCTGGCATTGTGTGTATGTACCCCCCCCCCCCCTTGTGTAAGGGCTGATGCTGGCATTGTGGGTGTGTAACCCCCTATGTGTGTTAGGGCTGAGGCTGGCATTGGGGGTGTATAACCCCCTATGTGTGTTAGGGCTGAGTCTGGCATTGTGAGTGTGTAACCCCCTCTGTTTGTTAGAGCTCAACCTGGCATTGTGAGTGTGTAACCCCATCTGTGTGTTAGGGCTGAGTCTGGCATTGTGAGTGTGTAAACCCTCTGTGTGTTAGGGCTGAGTCTGGCATTGTGAGTGTGTAACCCCCTCTGTGTGTTAGAGCTGAGGGTGGCATTGTGGGTGTGTAACCCGCTCTCTGTGTTAGGGCTCAGCCTGGCATTGTGAGTGTGTAACCCCATCTGTGTGTTAGGACTCCGGCTGGCATTTTGAGTTTGTAACCCCCTCTTTGTGTTAGGGCTAAAGCTGGCATTTTGAGTGTGTACCCCCCCCCCTTGTGTTTGGGCTGAGGCTGGCATTGTGGGTGTGTAACCCCCTCTTTGTGTTTGGGCTGAGGCTGGCATTGTGGGTGTGTAAACCCCTGTAATAGATGTGTGCAGAGGTACATATAATGGAGCCGATTTGGGTGCAATTATATCTTGGCTTTATTGAGCCTGTTCCTTTATCCAGGCAAAACATACAAAAACAACAACATAACAAACCCCTATCCCTTTGTACGGGCTAACTTACTTTCCCAGACCCTATCTGCAGGACTGGAGGGATGTTCCCATTACCAGCCTATTACCCCAAAGTCTCAGGTGGTACCTTAAGCAGGTGGCCCTCCATGTCAGTCTCTGGCAGGTTCCTGGGTCCTCTGTGTTTCCTGGAAATATAGGTCTCTGGATCTCAGCACAGCCTTTGTACTCAAGACAGTGTCTGTGTGCAGGCTTCTCTGCTCTCCTTCTGTCAGCCCAAATGTGAGCTAAGGAATCTCTCTCCTGTGTCACACATGAGACTTTTTACAGAGCTCTCATTAATCCAGGTGGAGACTAGTTAATTGAGTGGCTTTTCTTATATTAAAGGGGCAATGGATGGAAGGGAAGTAAACATAATTATGCCCCTTTATAAACCATTAGTAAGACCACACCTTGAGGCACCACTCCTTAGAAAAGACATTATGGAACTAAAGAAAGTGCAGAAAAGAGCCACCAATTTAATAAAGAGAATGAATAATCTGACATGAGGAAAGGCTAGCTAAATTATATTTATTTACATTAGAAAAGAGGCGTCTAAGAGGGGATATGATAACTATATTCAAATATATTTGGGGACAGTACAAGGAGCTTTCAAAAGAACTAGTCATCATAAGGGCAGTACTTGACTCTGGGTCATCCCTTAAGGCTGGAGGAAAGGAGATTTCGCCCGCAACAAATGAAAGGGTTCTTTATAGTAAGGGCAGTCAAAATGTGGAATTCATTACAAATGGAGAGTATATCCACGTAGGAGCCGAAGCACAGCCACACCAATGGAGAATAGGACACAAAAGTTCTTTCAAGAATTTATTAGCTAAAAAGGCATAAGTACAGACATCCTAATAGCACTCTGACATGTTTCACGCACAGGGCGCTTTATGGAGACTGTGATGGCAGATACAATAGATTTGTTCAAAAAAAGGTTGGACATCTTTTTAGAAAGGAAAGATATACAGGAATATACCAAATAAGTAAACATGTGAAGAATGTTGATCCAGGGACTAATCTGAATGGCAATTATTGGAGTCAGGAAGGAATTAATTTTTCCCCTTATGAGATATCATAAGCTGGGGTTTTGTGTTTGCCTTCCTCTGGCTGAATATACGTAAATACAAATATAGGATAAAATATCTGTCGTCTAAATTTAGCATAGGTTGAACTTGATGGATGTATGTCTTTTATCAACCTCATCTACTATGTAACTATGTACTATGTGACTATGTAACTATTTTTGGCAATCTGGTTCAAACAAGCAGAAGAAAGGAGAGAGGAACAAGGGTGTTATTAGTTCTGCTTTCCATTCTCTTATCTCTCACCCAGGCAAATCTCTACAGACAAAGACAAAAGTAACTATGAGGACTTCTCCGTACTGGGAATGTCTCATTCACTCGGAATGTTGTCTAGCTGGTCAAGCTCGCACATTCCCCGTTATTTCCACTCATTCTTCTGATGTACATGAGGTCAGCATGCTGAAACTCCTTGGACATGCCAATGACCCCTATGAGAGAGGATCTGTCAAATGTAATCCTGTGTGGGGTCACAGAAAATGTTCCTGTGGGGGTTCCAGCTTCTTCCCAGTGCTGGAGCTGCCGAATGTCCGCGCTAATCACTAATTCCCTGAGTAAAGGGACAGTGTTCACAGCACGCTGTTATTAGGAGGTCACTCATCGCAGCCACATTAATTAAACTGCCCATTGTACATTTACTGGTGGGGGAAATGAGCCCTTTTACTGCACCGACACACTTTATTCGAGCAAATACCCAGTATGTACCTGGCAGATACCTGGAATGCGCCGCTCCTCACCTCTGACAAGCCCCGTTGCGTTTGCCTTCCCAGCCTGGGTTCATGCCTGGCTGACGGGCGGCTGATCTGTTAAATGATAATGATTAGGATTTAATAGGCTGCAATGCTTCGCGTGTCTACCAGATGGCATAAATTCATGAATTGTAATGCAGTATATATATATATATACTGTGCAGTATTGCAGCCAGCGGGAATAAAATGCTTCTAACCCTGCCTGGAAAATAACCCAATGCATTCGGGCAGAAAACAGTCACAAACCTCAATACACCCGGGTATACCCGAATTCGTGGGACTAGCCGAGCTCGAATAAAGTGTGTCGCCAGTGTATATCACTGAGTCTCAACTCCAGTCCTCAAGCACTCCAACAGGTCAGGTTTTCAGGATATCCATGCTTCAGCGCAACTGCAATGTCCCTCCTGCATGGGCACTAAATATATTATATATGAGGGTAACGTGCATCCGTGTTGAGGGATCAATATATATTATGTTTCCTGCCGCTGCTGTAAAATAATCAGTAAACCTTTTATAATAATTTGGAGGCTCCTCTAATGCCCAAAGCACCTGATGTGTCCTGCTACCCTCTGCAATAAGTCCGCTGGGCTAAGGGAACGGCCCCATCCACTGCGGGCACCAGTCTCAGCCACCATCTGTGGTTGCGATGGGACGCGCCCTCATTGTCTGAACCGCCATCGCTTGGCCGCCACACCAACAGTATATTATCGTGACTTTTCAAAATGTGGTCGCGCATCGCGCTTCCTGCAGGCGTGCGCATCGCGCTTCCTGCAGGCGTGCGCATCGCGCTTCCTGCAGGTGTGCGCATGCGGTTACTAGGGCCAGAGAGGGCCGTACTGTGTGTGCGTGCGCATCGCGCTTCCTGCAGGCGTGCGCATCGCGCTTCCTGCAGGCGTGCGCATGCGGTTACTAGGGCCAGAGAGGGCCGTACTGTGTGTGCGTGCGCATCGCGCTTCCTGCAGGCAGTTACTGGGGCCAGAGAGGGCCGTACTGTGTGTGCGCTGCGCACGCCATCGCGCTTCCTGCAGGCGTGCGCATCTCGCTTCCTGCAGGCGTGCGCATCGCGCTTCCTGCAGGCGTGCGCATCGCGCTTCCTGCAGGCGTGCGTATGCAGTTACTGGGGCCAGAGAGGGCCGTACTTTGTGTGCGCTGCGCACGCCATCGCGCTTCCTGCAGGCGTGCGCACGCGGTTACTGGGGCCAGAGAGGGCCGTACTTTGCGTGCGCATCGCGCTTCCTGCAGCCGCGGGCAGCGGGGACGAGGCCTATAGCCTTCTTCCTTCCCAGTGTTGCCCCAAACAAACATGGCAGCCTTGGGGAAGGTGGGTGCTAACCGTGCACTTTGGGACTAATCGTGGAACAGAGCACAGCCCCCGGCCCCGGCCCCCGGCCCCCGGCCCCCCCTGTAACCTGCCGACACCACGTGTTTCGTTTCTTCCTTGCGGTAAACATTTGAATGCTGAGGGGCTTTTTTTACAGCTCAAACATTAAAAAAGAACCAGAAATCGCGCTCTCTTTGATCTTCACAAATTCTGTTGAGTGAAGTGTATTAAAAAAGAAGCTGTTGTTATTTATTGTTTATCCTTCACGTTTTAACAGATAAAGCATCTGTGACAAATGTGTTTCTCAAAGTTCATCATCCCCATGATGCATCAGCGTGCAAACCTCAAACAGTACCTCAGAGCAATCTTTTCACTATAGTGCGATAGTCTGGTTCATTCCGTTGGTTGGGGGGCCATTAAAGAGAAGGGGGGCTGTGTCTGGCTTCGCAATGCTCTTTGTATCACATTCCCGCTAGTTATATTTATCTTTGATGCCTGTATTTCTAGCATTTCAGACTTGGTAACTGCTAATTGTTTGTTACACCTGATCCTCTGCATATAGATACCCAGTATTGCTCCTTTTTCTTGCTGGCCCATCATTGAAACCACCATCCGTCCTTCTTCCTTCTCTTGCACTCTGCTTCCTTAGTAGCTCACACATTGTCCTACATATTCTTTCCTATGATGGTTAGGAGAAACGCTTACGTAATCAGACCTCTGTTTGTCTCGCCTACGTACATGTGACGGGTGTATAGGAACAGAAAGAAGAATATTGTTTTTTTTAATCAAATTCCTTCTCCCTGAAAGGGCAAGTCCCAGTGATTACCACACATTGTGTTTGCAGTCAGAGAGCAGTCAGCCATGGAACTCATTGTCTGTGATTTGTATGCTTGTTTTCATAGTAATGTACACAGCTTATCACATTTAAGGGCCTGTTTTAGTCGCTGGGAGAAGTGTATACGGAAAGAGTCCTTTTCGCATACTGTAGATTAGCATGTCACTGTATTCTGTATTCTAAGCGCCTTTCTCTCATTCCCAACCAGTACGCGAGGCTTTTCAGGAAGCGATTTTTCTCCGTTTCTGGGATATGATCAGAATGTCTCAGTCTGGCAGATTTTGGCAATTTGCTGGAATTTTAGTACCTCTGTGAAGTTTAAAATGCCAAATCGGGTGTAAATACTCGTAAATGTGACTCATCGCCTGAGGGCGGGCGACATTCCCGCAGAAGATTGGCTGTTTTCGCACTGATTGGGCAGAGACTCCCTAATTCAATCCGTTTTAATTACCTTTTTTCATACACGTGTCTGTCTCCCTAATTATGTACAGTGGCTCAGTCAAAGGATGAGCCACATGTGCTGAAGCAGGGATATCCTGAGAACCTGACCTGTTGGAGTGCTTGAGGACTAGAGTTGAGACCTCCTGAATTAAAGGACTAATTTCCCCCTCCAGTAGAGCACATTCGCCCCTCACATTCAAAACGTCTCTAAAACCTGTCGGTTTTTCCTCCGCAATATAACAAAGATACGCCCTTTCCTCTGTTGCTCGACTGCTAAAACTCTGACTCAGGCCCTCATTCTCTCCCGTCTCGACTACTGTAACCTCCTGCTGTCTGGCCTTCCTGCCTCTCACCTGTCTCCTCTACAATCTATCCTAAACGCTGCTGCCAGAATCACTCTACTCTTTCCTAGATTTGTCTCAGCATCTCCCCTCATGAAATCCCTCTCCTGGCTTCCTATCAAATCCTATATCACACACTCAATTTTCCTCCTCACTTTTAAAGCGTTACACTCTTCTGCCCCTCCTTACATCTCATCCCTAATTTCCCACTATGCACCATCCCGGCACTTGCGTTCTGCTCAAGGATGTCTTCTTTCTACTCCTTGTTGTATCTAAAGGCCTTTCCCGCCTTAAACCTTTCTCACTGACTGCCCCACACCTCTGGAATGCCCTTCCACTCAATACCCGACTAGCACCCTCTCTATCCACCTTTAAGACCCACCTTAAGACACACGCTTAAAGATATTACTAGACACATGATACATGATACATAAAAAAAGAAAAAAACAAAAGAGCAGCGCAAAACGCACATGGTGAAGTATATAAAAATAGTATTTATCATTAAAAGGTAAGTAATCTGCGAACATCAGATAAGTAGGGATAAACACAGAGGTTACCAATCGGCAGGTAGAGGTGATGGTAGCAAGGAATCGACACTGCTCATCAGAGGCGGTAACATGATACATAAAGCTTGGCCCCCTGCAGAAGCACTTACCAAAAGGCCCTCCTACTGTCTCTGTATGTTCCTCCTACATACCAATTAGATTGTAAGCTCCTCAGAGCAGGGACTCCTCTTCCTAAATGTTATGTCTATGTCTGAAGCACTTATTCCCATGACCTGTTATTTATATTATTTGTTATTGATATGATTACCACGTGTATTACTGCTGTGAAACGCTATGTACATTAATGGTGCTATACAAATAAAGACATACAATACATGTAAAATGGGCAGTTTGTATAATGTGGCTGTGATTAGTTACCTCTCCATGTACATTATGTTAGCTCTGTTTAAATTGTTTTTACAAATCCACATTGGAAGCCATATTTACGGGACATTACAACATCGTTTTGCATCTTGTTAAAAAAGAGACTCTTGTGACACTTGGACTAATAAACCATAAAAGAAATGGCCTCTGAAATCAAACCCATCCGTGAGAGTGTCCGCCAGAATCAGCTTCGCTGTTCCAGCTGGAGGTGCCGTCATGTACGTACTGGAGGCAAGAGAAAAAGAGTGCCACAATAGGGCATTATCTCTGATGATGCTTATACATCCAAACTAAAGACATCAGTAAATATTCTCGTGTAGGATGTTCAACAATATATATTTAATATTCCGCATAAAAAATCATTATGAAACAGATTGGAATTCCAACCAACTTAAAATTGGTGAAAAAAATGCCACACAATAAGCGTCGGCTCAATGTCCTTCAGGGTTTAAATTGAAATCCTACTTACTACAAGTAGCTAGGACATGCGCCTAGTATGTGGACATCTCGGTCAGTCGTGTATCCCCGGCTGGTTGCTCGATGGTGCTGTAGACGCACTGGATCAGCTGATTGGTTCCTCGAGAGTATTCCAAGTTAACCACGCGCGTTTCAGGGGTCAGGAAGAGACAGTGTTTGTCTTGAAACGCATAGGGTTAAATTGGAATACCCTCGAGGACCCGACAAGTTTCATATTCTGGTTTCCAAAGAAAACCAGCTAGACTTTTTAGGCAGCCACAGGACTACACATTGCATTGGACTTAATCTATGTGGATCACAATTGTACCAATATTGATTATAAATACAGTATATGTGCACACTGTAAACACTAATAAATCAAATATCACATTAGTATAAATAGCACTTTTACACTAATATCCACCCATTTACAGTTTTAGATCTGTATTCCTCTCGAACATAAAATTACTGGGGACTTCAACAGAGAAATGAAAGAACGGATCACTCATTTTCATCCCGGGCTGAACAACATGTTACTGATGCCTTCTCTCCAGCAGCATAGGGGTTAAATAATCTTATTTGTCGGTGGACATATGGAGTTAGTTGAGGCTGATAGACTGGTTAGACCTTAGACAGGTCTAGAAGGTTACAATGAATTGGGGAAGGGGAGGGGGTGATACTGGTGGTCACGGGTAGTCAAACCAATAAGGGAAAGGTGTGGACTTCTACGGACTTAGGCGTAATGACATTTGCACAATTATGGGATTTCGCAATTATTTCCTTGTGGCATTCAATCCCTCCAGTGATCTCCCCAAAATTCCACAGAGAATATGAATCACAGACAATGGAGGCATTTTAAGTACGAACATACTGACAGTTTATATACTGTATGACCCACTGTACATGTCAGGAAACCTGAGTGAAAGAGCAGTTTTAGCCGCAGGTTGTATGCAGAAAGAAATCCCCATTGCATTATTTTCCTTCCCAGTAAGATACAGCATTTTTTTAGCCCTATGCAGTTATGTGCAAAGTAAATAAAGTTGAAAAAGACAAAGGTCCATCAAGTTTAGCCTATGTTGAATGTATTGAATGTATGGTGAGATGCTCTTGCTATATATATATATATGTATATATATATATATCCATGTAGAGGTATCAGTACCGTGTTAGCCGAGCTTCAATAATCAAAAAATAAATAGATGATACCGTTCTGTGGCTAACGAAAAGAAGAGATCAGTGTATCTCGAAAGCTCGCACAAATAAAAGCATTTCGTTAGCCACAGAACGGTATCATCTATTTATTTTTTGATTATATATATATATATATATAGTTATATTGATCCAGAGCCCCTCTGAGAGGTACACTTTCTCCCCTACCTTCCCCCCAGGTTCGTACCTTTACCCCAAGGCCCACCCCACTTCCCCCACTTCAGGCTCATAACTACCCCCCAGGTACATAACTACCCCCCAGGTACATAGCTATTCCCCGTTTGTACTGTCCTTGGGATGAAATGTTCCCTTGAAAGTTCCTTGTAATGACCATATACACTTGTACGAAATGATCATATCATCTCTCAGACGCCTCTTTCTAGTATACACAAACCTCGTGTGGATAAGTCAGACCTCCCACCCACATTACTCCTGTGGATAAGTC
>WSYH01016941.1:0-12532 GCA_036426205.1 Ascaphus truei
CTTGTAAACACAAGGTGAGGGTGTGATTGTCAGACTTATTCAATGAATAAACAGCAGCCCATCCGTAGTTAGGTGGTTGTAGGTGGGGTGATGTGTATGGGGGTAAGTGCAGGTATATTTGCTTCTTCAGCAGGGACAGGAGAAAGTGGGACTGATAGTGCAGTAAGTAAAACATTTTAATACAATAAGCACATATAAAACCAGTCCCAGTTAGATGTTTACTCACATCTGTAAATGCCAATCAGGGCATGAAAAGGTATCTTTGTGACGCGGGTTGGTTTTCTCTCCTCCTTTACCGTCGGGCTCTGGCGGACGTCTCTCCTCCTCGGTTCGCCTCGTGTCCTCTCCTACAGCGGCCGCTGGAAAAGGCACTCGTTTCCCCCCGAAGGTCCTGACGTCACGATTGTCCAGGTCCGGCAGTGATTATTCTCCTCCTCTAGCACACTGGACAATCGTGACGTAACACTCGACGCGTTTCGTTGGCTCAGGGCCAACTTCCTCAGGGGGTGGCTCTGATCCTGACTACCTGCACTAATATATCAGGCGTCCCCTTCCTATTGGTTGATAGGGGAGCTACTGTTGAAAGTGCAGTTGGCTAAATTCGCCAACTGCAAAATTATACAGAACAAAACCAATCCCTGAATACGACCGGACATGAAATAAATATATGAATTGATTAATTAATAAAGCTGACCGTTCGTAGTTATTATTTAAACATTGAAGTCTACCCCGCATTTTATAAAATATCTTAAGTACGTGTGAAGTCAGATACATGGCTTGTTAAACCCAGAAGCAGATTCCTGAAAGCACATGGCTATATGTAATGTATAGGGCTGTGACAGACCGACGGCCGATCCTAACACATCTGCTGAAGAAACCGGCTGCTTCTTTTCAGAGGGTGAGTAGTGGTTAAAGATTTGTATTTATTTTATTTGTTGCTAATAACTCTTATTATTTTACTTCTGTTTATTGTTCAAGTGCTATTGACCCTATCCACCACCGGGTGGCGGTGTTGTGTTACATTTCACCAGTGGGGCGGCGCCGATCAGTTTGTTTTTACTTTCCCTGGTTTTGCCGTGTGACTGATCCCTGAAATATAAATGTGTTAGGAGACCTGGCCTCCCGCGACAGACAGACAGACAGACAATGAGGCACAGGGAGACATATGTATTCCTGTAGCTGAGGGAATCCCTAGGTAAAGGGGGGTACCCCAGCTAGTGCCAAGGTGACCCACAACCAGTATAGGGTTTGTGGGTGACCCAACCGTATATAAGTTGGGGGGGGGGAGAGACTCTGAGTCCAAACTGAGTCACAGGGAAAGTGTGAGGGGGAATAAGGCAGCAGAAATAAAGAGACAATATTTTTCCTTTTCTGTTCCCTGTACCCCCAAGTCCTTCACCTAAAGTCCCACATCGCTGACGGGGATCCCCGAGACCCAGTGTGTATTCAAATATAGTTTTAATATGTTTAAACATTCGGAACCGATGCCTACACAGGCAGCCCGTGCAAACCCATAGGCGCCGGTATGTCTGCTGGACATCGGAGTTCAGAGCAGCCAGAGGAAGCCCAGAGGTGGGGACAGCATTTGGTCAGCGGGGAAAGGAGGAGTACCAGGTCCGGAGATCAGAGCCGTCCTCCGGGATAACACTTGTTCTGCCAGACCTGGGGGAGCCTGCCCAGCGGGGGGCATTGGGATAGCTGGGGGGGGTATGTGGCAGCTTGCGCATGTCCCTTAGCCGTTTCACATTTCCCGCTGACCCGGCTTTTCTAGCCGGCTTGGTTCCGATTGGCTGCTTGGGAAAGTTCCCACGCGCTGATTGGCTGTCCGCTCTGCTTCTATTTTATGAATGACGCAGAGAATACTATAAGAAGCCGCGAGCCAATCAGATGGTGCGTTCCCCTTGAGTCTGCGCTGAAAGAGAGCGGGCGGCTTTTCAAAGATGCTTTTGTTTGTAATAGCAAAGCAACCGGCTTCTATTTCAAGCCTGGAAATCCTGCCCGCCAGAGACTAAGTCCCGACTCTTAGGAGAGTCTAGTTTTCAACCCCAGCCCCAAAGTAAGTGTGTCTTTGTGTATCATTGTGTATTTTGTGTATCATTGTGTGTAAGCGAATTTATGCCGAATAAATTACACTTTATTTCTCTTCCTTGTTTTGCACAATGAATGATCCCGGTAACAAGGTGTAAATAACCCGGTCTCCCGTGACAGTTACGTAGAAATATTCTCGCTGTTGCCAGGTTATAAGGACGCTGAGGGGAGGTCGGAGAGGTCACAGGACAAAGATAAGGACGGGGACAGGGACACTATCCCAAAAACATTCTGGAATTGGCTAGAGGCGTGTGCCATTTTGGCCACGATAATCATGGAGAAAGAGCCACGGAAGTGCCCGCCAATAATTCACTATACGGGCCCCATTCGGGGGGGGCACCCGGACTGTGGGGGGGGGGGGGTTGTGGGTGCGTTACGGTGAGGCTTTTCGGTAACACGCATCAGTAAACAAGAAGATTGGGTGAGATTATAAGGATATGGATCTGCGGCTGACCCATAATGAGGCCTCGGAGGGCGGGTCCATTTGGGTCAGCGCCGGCGGTTTGCAAAGCTCAGGGTCTTCGGAGGGAGGTAAGCGGGGGGGGGGGGTGATGGCTTTATAATGAAAGCGCATGCAGGTTCAGCATGACTGACAATACCCCCACACCCCCGAATAAATATTTAAAAAATACCCCCACCAAGGCAGTCACCCACCCAGGCAGTCACCCATCCAGGCAGGCAGTCACCCACCCAGGAAGTCACCCACCCATCCAGGCAGTCACCCACCCAGCCAGTCACCCACCCATCCAGGCAGTCAGTCATCCAGGCAGTCACCTACCCAGGCAGGCACCCATCCACCCAGGCAGTCACCAACCCATCCAGGCAGTTACCCATCCACCCAGGCAGTCACCAACCCATTCAGGCAGTCACCCACCCACCCAGGCAGTCACCCACCCAGGCAGTCACCCACCCAGGCAGTCACCCACCCACCCAGGCAGTCACCTGTCTTTTGTTGAAAATATAAAAATAAACAGATTGCATTGTAATGTTTTTTCCCGTATTACAATAAGAAAAACAGTACACAGATGGAACCCAAAGAAGGGCCCAAAGAACCCCGCTGATCGCTCTCATTGCTATATTCACAGGACTATTGTCTGAGAACCTCCTATGGTCCAACCACCAGAACAATTTAGGGTCTAAAACTTAACCAAAACAGAAAGGTTTTCTTTTATCAAATACACATACTAATAGGTTAAAGTATTAACATGATCCCCACGGAGGAGATAGGGAGAGAAGGGGTAAGTGGCCTCTGGGTACCTATAATAGAGCTGATGGCCAAATCCTCCCTTCCTCCTGCGGTCCTTAGGTCACATAGTGGCCCCCAGTGATATAGTGAGGTACTATTGTGCCCCCAGTGCAGATACTTGTATTATTATGGCTGGTGTTAGCCTAGTATTGGCTCTAGATATATTGTGCACATAGACAGACTAAATCGTCAGTAATGATATCAGAGCCCCATAGACACAATACCTGTGCTGTCAGGGTGTAACACAGGCACTGCTGGGATTATATATATATTGTTATACTAGTGTAGCTATAATTGGTAAAGCGAGGACCAGCGTGCTGTGTGTGCCTATTGCTGATCCACAGGGAGCAGCTACACTGTGACACCTACATCATATATCTGGAACCACAATGCAACCTGTGTAGCAATTATTACCCCTTTGCACTACAATATAAGGTTACCATGCATCCAAAAACACTTTCTAGGTTTGCAACCTTGTCTGTGTTAGGTATATACAGATATACTGCTGCAATGTTAATGCATTATCTCTACAGCCTAATTACCCTCCGTGGATCAGCTGGGTTTGCAGTGGATACGCAGTATAGCAAGCGGTTCCTCACGTTACCATGGTGTGATTACATGCGTGTCACAGGATATCTGTACATACCTAACACAGACACGCGTGCAAACCTGGCAGGTGTTTATCAGACAATAGTTCTGTGAATATAGTGTAGCCGGGATCCCCATACCACCACCAGTTGTTGTTGTTGTTGTGGGGTGGGAAGGGCCACAGTACAGGGAACGCTCCGATATCGGAGGTTCCGCGCAGAGAGAGCCGCCATGTTGAAGGTTGGCGCAGGACCGGCCAGGCAGGAGGTTGCGCATGCACAGGCATATTTGCCAAAGCCCGCAAAGGAGGAGAGCTCTGATAGGAAGGGAGCGGGTCCCAGCAGCCCCGCGAGACCCGCGAGGACCAATCAGGCTTTAGTGAGGGAGGAAAAGGGGTCGAGGGGCGCGCACGTTGGGCAGAGCTAGCGGGAGGAGGAAGGAGAAGGAGCTCCGGTGTAGGGAGGCATCCAGCCCCCACCTAGGCCTTATACCCCAGGCCCAGATAGGCCCTGAGCCCCAGTAGTGTGAAGCTGAGATAGGGACTGGCCCTAGATGGGTTCCGGTTCCCTTACTGTGTACGTATCGCTAACAGAGACATTACCTATTACACGGAAGGTCTGGGCTCAGACTCCGCTGCTGTGCTGCTGCGCGTCTGGGTGGGATCACCCCGGACGCCTATGGCCGACGTCACCTCGGCTCCACACCGATCCTTTGAGAAGACTGATGCAGGACCGGGTACGGGAGTGCCCGGCAGGTAAACTACAAGTGCACCAACTGTATCACCATTTATTCAGGACACAGTGGCTGCGCAGTCACACACACAGGTTCATTGTCTCACTTGAGGGTGGTGGGGATATTGCACGAGGGAACTGGACACGGGGTGGGATCACCCGGTGAAGGAGGGAAGTGAGCGTCCTGCGAGACGCAGTGTATAGTGTCCCCTCTAGTGAGGGACATCTGTTAGAGAGAGAGAGAGAGAGAGAGAGAGAGAGAGAGAGAGGCTACGCAATATCCATTCGTGCTAGTAAAATTATTGGTTGGTTATACTGCTGTGTGTGTGTTGATGTACCTAAGTGTCCTGCGAAGAACCACTTCCCCTCTGGCGGAAGCTGTCGCAGGTGGAGGCGCTGCACCAAGTAACAAGTATTGCGCGTGCCCCAGGCTCTCCGTGGCAGAGGCTTAGGCCCTGTGAGCCTACAGGTTATATTGCATACGGTAGCGGCCTGTGTTCACTAGGAAACAGGGCTACATTTGGAGGCGCTGCTGAGATCTTAGACCTGGGGTGCCCTTCGAGCAAACACATACCGCCACCATGGCCCTTCCCTCGGATCAGAGAGTCCACAACTGGGCGCGGCAAATGCAAACGCCCGCCCGCCGCGTAGTGGCTGTGACCCAAGTACCCATGGCCCTACCATTAGAGACATTGCAAACGGCCCTACGACAACTACCGGGTTTTGCCAAAGCCCGCCTGGTAGATGTTTTCATAGACCAAGACGCTAAGTGGAACACCTTGCCAGTAGATTGCCGGCGAGACCTAGTAGTCCTCAAACCTGCAGTTCCTCAATATCTGCAGCTTCCCAACTCCCCGCCTGGCGGAAGACCCTTTGTCTACCCACTCCGAGACCCCCCTGTGGAGACATTGGGTGACGACGGCTCTCCTCTCACCTCTGCTCACAACCCAGCTAGCAAAGCGGGCAGCTGTCAGTCAGGATTTAGCTATCCAGGGTCTAGCGTATCCGAAGAAGCGGGGTTGTGTAATGACATGCTGCAGAAACTAAATGATAAGATGGACCAGTTAACCACCTCACCCAGTTTACCGCCGTTGGTAGAAGCGCTCACCCTGGCCACGCATTCCCAGAACTACAGGAAATTGAAGGCATTCTCTGGGACTCTGCCTGTACCCACAGGGGAAGATGGCATAGACCCCTGGAAGGAGCACACTCGGGGGGTAATAGAAGAATGGTCATGTACGGACGTTGTGAAACGTCAACGCCTCATGGAGTGCTTGAGACCCCCGGCGTCCACACTGATCAGCATTCACCGAGAACAGTATCCCGACCTGACCTCTCGGATGATGATCAAGTTCCTCGTCGAGGTCTACAGCACGACAGAGGATGATGGGGCCTTGTGGGCCAAATACTATGCCATCAACCAAAAAGATGGAGAAGACTTATCTGCCTACATCCACCGCGTGCAAATTTCATTAGGTCCCCTGCTACACCATAAGTACATGACCGCCTCACAGATGGATGAATACCTCCGCAAACAATACCTACGGGGATCCAGTCCTAGCCATCCTATCGCGAACATGATCCGCGATAACCTCACTCGAGGGCCTCCCCCCTCGTTTATCAAACTATTACAGCAAGTCAAAGAGCACAAAACGCATCTCCTGCTTCACTCCCCACAGAAGGCTAAAGCAGCCAGCTGCCCCAAACCCAAATGGGGAACTGAGAAGAAGGAAGATCCCCCGGACAAACCCGGCCCTGAACGGCCGAAGTACGCCGGACGAACCTCGCCCCGTATGATCGCCGCATCCCACCCAGGGATATGTCCTGTTACAAGTGCGGGAAGAAGGGGCATATCTCCTATGATTGCCGGATGGGGGAGTCCCGCCACCAGAGCCCATCTCCCAAGAAGTTCACGCCAAATGCCATGATATGCGGTGTTTACGCAGCCAGCGGAGAAAACCCTGTCTCCAATCAAATTAGCGAAGGGCCCGATGATGAGAGTAACCGCGTGGGGTCGGTAGCGTTGATACAGGTGCTAGTAGACGGTATCTATTCCTCCGCTCTACTGGACACGGGATCTCAAGTGACCATCATATATCGAGGATTAAATGATCGACACCTCCAGAAGCGGCCTCTGAAGTCGGCAGGGCATATCAAAGTAAGACGGCTGAGCAATGAAGACTACCCAATCGACGGTATCGTAACCGTGGGCCTGGAAATACAACAGCTCAATACTGGAAAGTCTCACCCCATGAATGTGGACGCCCTGGTGTGCCCAGAAACCAAAGACCCACCTAAGTATCCGATCATCCTAGGCACGAATGCGGACATTGTACAAGCCGTCATCCGGGCCTATCTACAAGAAACTAATGAGTTGCCCATGTCCAGCCTACAACTGCAGCTTGTACAGGTGAATCCGGAGTCCCCTCCGACACCCTCGGAGGACTATGGACTGTTGTTCTGCGGCCGAGCGGGGTTGACCAGACTTTTACCAGGAGAAACACAGAGGATGCCTGCCTGGTGCGCCTACGCTGAACGACTAGACGAGGAGCAGCTCTTTTCCCTAGAAAGCACACCAGAAGAAGACGTCCGTCGAGGATACCGGCTGGTACCTGAATTCTGGGACTGGCCGACCGCCATTCCCCGTCGGATTTATGTGATGGTCCAGACTCTTTCGCCATTTCCCATGGCCATCTTCGCGGGACAGAGAATAGGGAGAATTTATTCCGTCAGCTCGGTAGATGAGGCAGTGCAAGTAAACGCTACCCGCGTGGAACGTCCCGGCTCGAACCTAGACTTCGACTCGGCCGGATTCTCAGACGCATGGAAGGAGAGGCTGCGGGTTCAGCTGGAAGAGAGACGAGCAGTATTCTCTACCGGAGAGATGGATGTGGGGTGCAGCCGCAGTGCCCAACACACTATTCGGATGAGTGATACAAAGCCATTCAGGGAACGTTCCCGCCGGCTCGCTCCTAGAGATGTAGATGATGTACGGACCATCATTCAAGAGATGGAAGAAGCCGGAATCATCACGGAGTCCCGAAATCCTTACGATTCACCAATAGTAGTCGTGAGAAAGAAGAATGGGACCGTGAGGTTATGTGTGGATTACCGGACATAATAATCTTCCTCGCATAGAGGAACTCCTGAATGCCCTACATGGAAGCAAATGGTTCAGTGTACTGGATCTCAGGTCTGGCTACTACCAGGTACCCATGAGTCCCGAGGACCAAGAGAAAACGGCGTTCATCTGTCCACTGGGGTTCTACCAATTCACCCGTATGCCCCAAGGTATATGTCGTGCCCCGCCACCTTCCAGAGGCTAATGGAGAAGACTTTAGGTGACTTGAATCCCCGAGAGTGCCTAGTGTATTTGGACGACATCCTAGTTTTCGGGAAAACATTGGAGGAACACGAGGCCCGGCTCCTGAAGGTGCTGGACCGATTAGCCCAAGAAGGACTCAAGCTCTCCCTGGACAAATGCCGTTTCTGTAGGACATCAGTGACTTACGTGGGGCACATAGTGTCCGCGGAGGGGATTGCCACTGATCCCGCCAAAATAGAAGCCGTCGTAAATTGGCCCCGTCCAGACAATGTGGTAGACAGAGTGCGAGCAAGCCTTTGCGGACCTGAAACAGAGTTTGACCACGGCCCCCGTGTTGGCCTATGCATACCCCGAACAACCGTATATACTACATGTGGATGCTAGCCTAGGCGGATTAGGGGCGGTGTTACATCAAAAGTATCCAGAAGGGCTGCGACCCGTAGCCTATATCAGCCGCAGCCTTACCCTCAGTGAACAGAACTACCCAGTGCACAAGCTCGAGTTATTGGCCCTCAAGTGGGCCATCGTAGACAAACTTTGTGATTACCTGTATGGGGTGTCGTTCGAGGTGCGTACTGACAACAATCCGCTCACCTATATCATGACCTCAGCCAAACTCGACGCGGCCGGACACCGCTGGCTGGCCGCTCTCTTCAACTACAATTTCACCCTGAAATATAAACCAGGCCCCTTGAACATTGGGGCTGACGCGCTGTCTAGACGACCGGGGCTGGCCGCAACCCTCGATGATGACCAATGGGAAGAAATTCCGGGGCCTGGAATGAGGGCCCTGTGTTGTACCGCTGCCATAGTCAATGACCAAGTGGCGTTCTCTGAGTTAAGGGTGGCCGACTCTCTAGGATGCGCCTCCAACGCTATCCCGGAAGCCTATCGGGACCCAAATGGTATGCACGTTACTCCTGACAAGATCATAGCCTGGAAAGATATGGTACGCTACCAAGAACGAGATCCGGTAGCGGGAGCCATTCGCTATGTTATCCGGCAAAACCGCCCTGCCCTCCTCAGACATGCTCCTGGTGATGTGAGAGGTATACTGATGCGAGAAGCCGATAAATTCGAGATACGGGACAATTTGCTATACCGAGTTGTAGAGTACCATAACCACCCGAATAGGAGGCAACTAGAACTACCTAAAAGATTACAGTACTTGGTACTGAGGGCCCTACACGATGAACATGGTCACCTGGGGGGGTCGACAAGACCTTTGGATTGGTGAGAGATCGGTTTTTCTGGCCGAAGATGAGGGAGGCAGTAGAGCATCACTGTCGACGGTGTGTGCGGTGCATCCAGCGGAAGACATTGCCCACCGGGGCCGCCCCAATCTGCCACTTAAAAAGCACCGGGCCCATGGACTTAGTATGCATGGACTTCCTATGTATTGAACCAGATAGCCGAGGCATCAGCAACGTGCTGGTCATCACTGATCACTACACTAGATACGCCCAGGTATTCCCGACGAAAGACCAAAAGGCCATTATGGTTGCCAAGGTGCTCTGGGAAAAGTACTTCATGCATTACGGACTTCCACAACGACTACATTCCGATCAAGGTCGAGATTTTGAAAGCAAGTTGATAAGAGAACTACTAAAAATCTTACACATCACTAAATCCAGAACTACCCCATATCACCCAGCAGGGGATGCACTGCCCGAACGATTCAACCGCACGTTACTGGACATGCTGGGCACGTTAACGGGAGTAGGAAAAACTGAATGGAGTCGCCATGTGGAAACCTTAGTGCACGCTTACAATTGCACTCGACACGATTCCACTGGGTTCTCTCCGTACTTTCTAATGTTCGGCCGAGAAGCACGACTGCCTGTGGACATACGTTTGAGAGTCTCCACTGATGGGGTGCATAATACTACTCATTTCCGATATGTACAGAGACTACAAGAGAATCTGCAACGGGCCTACCTGCAGGCCGAGAAATCTACCGAAAAGCTGAACGCCGGAAACAAACGGCGTTATGATCACAAAGTCAAACACAGAGACATTAAACCAGGAGACGCCGTGCTTCTCCGTAATCTGGGAGTACCTGAGAAACATAAATTGGCTGACTGATGGAGGGAGGGAGTGTACGAGGTAGCCTCACAGATGCCTGGTCTTCCGGTTTCTCGTATTAAGGACTCGGAGGGTCGGGTGAAGACATGGCACCGAAATCATTTGCTCCCTATTCCCCGAGTTGAGGAGGGGGATTTGGAGTGGCCTGCATCCTCATTGGATGGTGAGATGACGGGGGGGGGGGGGGGGGGGGGCGAGCTGGGTACCGGTAGCCCAGTCCTTCAGGAAGATCCACAAGAGGGAACCTCTCAAAGGGGCCCTCAACAGAGAGCACATACCGGCGGAGCTACGGGTAAAGGGCTCGGGGAGCACACGCCCCATGGGGTGGCTACGGAAAATTCGTCATTGGACCCGCTGAGTCCATGCTTTGTACCGAGTAATGATATTATAGAGACTGTAACATCCGCAAGAGAAGAACTTGAGCCTCAAGACCAAGATAGTCATTCTCCCGAGGGAGTGACCGAGCAACAGTTAAGGCGAAGCCAAAGGAACGGGCAACCTCCCATGAGGATGACATATGATCAGTTTGGGGCACCCCACTATGAGGCTCAGCAGTGGGCTCGAAATGGAGTAAAATCGGTGATTGTGATGTTCAGCGAAATGTATAACCTTATTTAGAACGAGAGAATGTCGTAGGTTATGCATTTTTCATTATATAAATGTTGTACCAGTTTAAAGGTATCGTCCAAGCGGGGTCGTTGGAATCCACAGGGATGAGGATGTAGCCGGGATCCCCATACCACCAGTTGTTGTTGTTGTGGGGTGGGAAGGGCCGCAGTACAGGGAACGCTCCGATATCGGAGGTTCCGCTCAGAGAGACGCCATGTTAAAGGTTGGCGCAGGACCGGCCCGGCAGGAGGTTGCGCATGCGCGGGCATATTTGCCAAAGCCCGCGGAGGAGAGCTCTGATAGGAAGGGAGCGGGTCCCAGCAGCCCCGCGAGACCCGAGGACCAATCAGGCGTTAGTGAGGGAGGAAAAAGGGGTCGAGGGGCGCGCACGTTGGGCAGAGCTAGCGGGAGGAGGAAGGAGAAGGAGCTCCGGTGTAGGGAGGCATCCAGCCCCCACCTAGGCCTTATACCCCAGGCCCAGATAGGCCCTGAGCCCCAGTAGTGTGAAGCTGAGATAGGGACTGGCCCTAGATAGGTTCCGGTTCCCTTACTGTGTACGTATCGCTAACAGAGACATTACCTATTACGCGGAAGGTCTGGGCTCAGACTCCGCTGCTGTGCTGCTGCGCGTCTGGGTGGGATCGCCCCGGACGCCTGTGGCCGACGTCACCTTGGCTCCACACCGATCCTTTGTGAAGACTGTTGCAGGACCGGGTACGGGAGTGCCCGGCAGGTAAACTACAAGTGCACACAGGTTCATTGTCTCACTTGAGGGTGGTGGGGATATTGCACGAGGGAACTGGACACGAGGTGGGATCACCCGGTGAAGGAGGGAACTGGACATGGGGTGGGATCACCCGGTGAAGGAGGGAAGTGAGCGTCCTGCGAGATGGTGTATAGTGTCCCCTCTAGTGAGGGACATCTGTTAGAGAGTGTGTTCACTAGGAAACAGGGCTACATTTGGAGGCGCTGCTGAGATCTTAGACCTGGGGTGCCCCTCGAGCAAACAAATACCGCCACCATGGCCCTTCCCTCGCGTCAGAGAGTCTGCAACTGGGCGCGGCAAATGCAAACGCCCGCCCGCCGCGTAGTGGCTGTGACCCAAGTACCCATGGCCTCGAACCTGCAGTTCCTCAATATCTGCAGCTTCCCAACTCCCCGCCTGGTGGAAGCCCCTTTGTCTACCCACTCCGAGACCCCCCTGTGGAGACATTGGGTGACGACGGCTCTCCTCTCACCTCTGCTCACTACCCAGCTAGCGAAGCGGGCAGCTGTCAGTCAGGATTTAGCTATCCAGGGTCTAGCGTATCCGAAGAAGCGGGGTTGCGTAATGTTCACTAGGAAACAGGGCTACAATAGCAATGAGTGCGATATAGGGACGGCCTATAGTGTAGCACGTGCCCCTTAGGAAGATAGGGACACCGTGAAGCGTTGCTGTTCCGTGAAGCGGTTGGACCCACGTTGGGGTCCACAGAGACTGTTCCGGAGTGGGACCGCTCTGGCGGTACACGTGCAGAGGTTCGGTTGGAGGGTTAAAGGAGTCATCGCCAACTGAGCCTTTGCGAAGATTGCCGATCCGAGCACCGGAGTGCTCGGCAGGTATCTATACATAAGTGCACCACCGGGCCCTTAGCTTAACTGTGACTGCGCAGTCACCCATTGACTCTCTGCAAGAGTGCGGGACATTGGGTGGGGTTTCTCTGGACACTGGGTGGGTTCACTTGGTGTTGGGGAAGCGTCCTGCGTGACGCAGTAGGTGTCTCCTCTGGAGAGGGACACAGGTTATATCAATGTGATGTATGGTATTACAATTACAATTATTTTTTATTTGAAGGTGATTTTCATTTACAAATCTGTGGA
>WSYH01016942.1:0-12530 GCA_036426205.1 Ascaphus truei
CCCACGCCCCTATTCACCTATATCTCTCACCGCCGCACACAGCAAAGAGCTTTGCGTGTTCTCAGATGCCTCCACCAAAGCTATAGCAGCGGTGGCCTACCTAAAAACCACGGACGTGGATGGAAGTTGCCACATCAGGTTCATCCTTGGCAAAGCTAAGCTGGCGCCACAACCTGACCATACTATACCCAGACTCGAGCTGTGTGGTGCAGTGCTAGCAGTAGAACTGGCGGAGCTCATCGAGAATGAGATGGACAGCAAACCAGATGCCGTCAAACTCTACACAGATAGCAAGGTGGTACTGGGATACATCTACAATAAGAAAAGGAGATTCTACGTATACGTAGCTAACCGTGTAGAAAGAATCAGGAAGTCAACCCAACCAGAACAATGGCACCACGTGCCCACAGAGCAAAATCCCGCAGATCACGCCACCAGATCAGTACCCGCATCTCAACTGCAGAATACGTCGTGGCTCACAGGACCAATGTTTCTTGCGCAGCCTGCGGAAACGCTACCAACCCCAGTTGACGATTTTGAACTCGTGGATCCCGAAAAGGATACGGAGATAAGGCCCCCACAAGTATCCGTGGTACTCACCAATGTATCGCACAAAAACGCATTCGGATCACATCGATTCCAACGCTTCTCAAAGTGGATGGCCCTTCTGCGAACAGTAGCCCATCTCGGGCATATAGCCTCCTCCTTCCGCCAGACACCAGACGGTAAAACTACCGGTTGCCACGGCTGGCACATCTGCAAAGAGCTGCGCACCGTAGAGGAAATTACAAAGGCTAAGGAAACTGTACTCAGTCATGTTCAAAGGGAAACATATGCGGAAGAGATCAATTGCATTCGCGAAAAGAAGAGTGTTAACAAAAACAGTCCACTTTGGAAGTTGAATCCCTTCATCGACAACGACGGCCTCATGAGAGTAGGAGGCCGCCTTAATAAGTCCCAACTGAGCAGGGAGGAAAGCAACCCTCTTATCATCCCTGGCCGGCATCACATCGCCACTTTGTTGGTGCGCCACTACCACGAACAAGTCATGCATCAGGGACGACACTTCACCGAAGGCGCCATTAGGGCGGCGGGCATTTGGGTCGTTGGCATGAAAAGGTGCGTGGCCAGTAATCTCCACAAATGTGTTAGGTGCCGAATGCTGAGAGGCAAAAGCCAAGACCAAAGGATGGCGGATCTACCTGTCGACAGACTTAATACAGAACCCCCCTTTACCTATGTAGGACTTGATGTATTTGGGCCCTGGATGGTCATCTCGCGTAGAACTAGGGGCGGACTAGCAAACAGCAAACGATGGGCGGTACTCTTCACCTGCATGAGTATGCGAGCTATACACATCGAGATTATAGAATCTATGGATGCTTCAAGCTTCATAAATGCCCTCAGAAGGTTCTTTGCAGTCAGAGGACCAGTTAAACAAATACGCTCCGATTGTGGTACCAATTTCGTTGGAGCATGTAAGGAATTACAAATAGACACTAAAGATAATAGAGACAATAGTATCAAAAGATACTTGCGCGACCAAGAGTGCACGTGGACATTCAACCCTCCTCACTCCTCTCACATGGGCGGAGCATGGGAACGCATGATCGGGGTAGTCCGGCGTATCTTGGACTCTATGATGCTAAAAAGCAACCTGACTCGACTCACTCACGAAGTGTTAACCACATTCATGGCCGAAATATCAGCGATAATCAATGCTAGGCCTTTGATTCCAGTGTCAACGGATCCAGAATCGCCAAGTATTTTGACGCCAGCAATGCTGCTAACCCAGAAAGTAGGGAACATCCCCACCCCAGTCGAAGGCTTCCACTCTAAAGATATGTACAAGCGACAGTGGAGACAGGTGCAGCACTTGGCTAACACATTTTGGGATCGCTGGAGACGCGAGTATCTAGTGACACTCCAAGAACGCCATAAATGGCAAACGGTTAAACCGGACATCCAAGTAGGAGACGTGGTTTTGTTGAAAGACAAACAGGTAACAAGAAACGAGTGGCCCATGGGACTTATAATCAAAACCTTCCCAAGCGAAGATGAAAGGGTCCGCAAAGTGGAAGTTCGGGTGACCCAGAACGGGGTCGTTAAGACTTTTTTGAGACCTATCACAGAGACTATCCTCCTAATGCCAAAATCGGACTATCACAAAGAAGAACTGGCCACCAGTTCTATGGACTCTGAGAGACATTGTGGTGCATCAAGCTAACCTAGAGCTGTGCATTCACCTACCTTACCGAGATGGCAAGGACTTAAGCTGGTGGTACCGGACGGTATCCCATCATTATGTGGACATGAGTTTTGCATGTTATGTTGTATTGCACATATGTTCCACACATACCTAAAATAGTGGTATCTCCAGATACCAGACGGGGAGTGTCCTGGAACTAGATTCCATATTCCTCTGTCTTCCCCTTTAGTTATGGGATTCATTTCTCCCTTCTTTAGTTGCCTGTCAGTTTCCCCTGTCCCAGCAGCAACGCTGTATGTAAAATGCAACATTATTGCAACATGTCGTTTACACAGCCTGTGTTGGTTGCCTGCAGCTCATATTCTCCTAGCTGAGAGTGGGCTATTCCTACCCCCCTGTCCTTGCTGACAGTTAGTATAGTCCCACTTCCTATCTAGTGTGACCCTTACTCCTCATTTCCTTTTGACCCTGGACTCTGAGTGAGTAACTGCCTGCTATCACCCCAGCAAGGCCTTTTTGTTTTACACTGTCTCATTATTGATACACTGCACAGCAGACAGAGAACCCCTCTCTCCCCACACTCCATCTACAAGCACCTATCTCCCTGTGTTTTCCCTCAATAAAACCAAGAAAGAGAAAAGGACTTGTTTGTGCTTTGGAAGAGGTGAGACACGAGTTAAGCTACCTGGAGTCATTCATACACCATTCGTGACCCTGGCTTCAGGATACCCATTAAACACGTCCCTGTCATTCGGTCACTTTGCCCCTACGTGGGACTGACCCTTTTAACCCATTAAACACGTCCCTGTCATTAGGTCACTTTGCCCCTACGTGGGACTGACCCTTTAACCCATTAAACACGTCCCTGTCATTAGGTCACTTTGCCCCGACGTGGGACTGACCCAATAACCCATTAAACACATTTATTGCCCTTTCTTTTCTAGGGTCCTGGAGTGACATATTATGGGATGTCTATGTCGGATATTTCCTGTCCTTCTCGAATATCTCTCCTCCTCTTTTCAATTTTTCAATAAATATTCCTTTAACTCCTCCTATTGCCCCATAGTACCCCTCCCTATAATTCCTCCTATTACCCCATATAACCCCTCCCTATAACTCCTCCTATTCCCCCATATATCCTATCCCTATAACTCCTCCTATTACCCCATATAACCTATCCCTTTAACTCCTCCTATTACCCCTTATAACTCCTCCTATTACCCCATATAGCCTATCCCTTTAACTCCTCCTATTACCCCTTATAACTCCTCCTATTACCCCATATAACCCCTCCCTATAACTCCTCCTATTACCCCATATAACCCCGTCCTATAACTCCTCCTATTACCCCATATAACCTATCCCTATAACTCCTCCTATTCCCCCATATAACCACTCCCAATAACTCCTCCTATTACCCCATATAACCCCTCCCTATAACTCCTCCTATTACCCCATATAGCCTGTACTTGCCAATTTCTCACCATAGCACAGAAAATGTCTATTTTTCAGCTCAATATTAATTATCTTTATTTTTATATATATATGTAGATCAATGTTTTATAACATATTTTTAGCGTTATTATTGTTATTCTTCTGTATTAGCTTCAATAATGTTATATATATTTTTATATTAGACCCCGGACACTTGATATTCTTTGTTTGCAAATATCCTGTACTTGTACGTGTGTGTGTGTGTGTGTGTGTGCGTGCGTGCGTGTGTGTGTGTGTGTGTGGGTGTGTGTGTGTGTGAAGATTGAAATCCACCTCTTTATTCTTTAATTTGATAAGATCATTATACAGTATCTATATAACCCGGTTTGTCTGGACCAAAGACAGCACCGATTTCTTTTGTGTATCTAATTGTGGCAATCCCAGCGTCACTATAACACACAGTGACAGAAATATTGGAGACGATCCCTGCCACATCGTCAAAATCTTCCGTTTGCACAGTATATAGACAGGTCCCTGTCTATTATAGGAAAAACTATGCACTTTAACACACAATATATCAGTTGTAGCTAAATGTGCCCGAATCGTAATTACCCTCCCCCAGCCAGAGCTTTCAATCCGTTCATTCAAAGCGTTACTTATCAGGAAACAGCACTCAAGTACTGAAGGTATAAAGTTTGTATTAAGGCAATCTACCGCACTGCGTATTGCATACCCATGTGCATGCGTGCTGCTATGCCACCGGGATGCTCGGCGGCCATGTTTTAATATATATAAATAATACAGTGCTTAGATTACAGAAAAGGTATTACAAAATAAACATACGGTTGCAGCATAAGGCAGAACAGCTTCTTAACATAAAAGGGGTAAAACAAAAAATCCTATACTTTACCAAATGCTATAGGATTTTCCCCAGAGAGGTCACTGGCTCAGAACTTGAGGTCTCCCATGCTCATCCCAGCATGCCCCTGGTGAGATTCAATGTTTAACAACCTGCCCCCTGACTTAAATACATTCTTTTTCAAGGCCCCGGCAGGAGCCCGTCCCTTCTACAGAATACTTTGAAGCTGCTCTCCCTGGACCATTTCTATAGACCTTGATTAAAACAATTGACACCTTGAGTGGGCTATCCAGGATGGACCCCCCCCCCCACCCCAAATAAATCCCTTTGAAGTTCAGAGCAGCCCAAAGAAACAGTCCTGACCTGTTTCCAACCCAGCATTTTGTCTTGTGTTACGAGAAGTGTAGCTCAAGCGCCAGAGGGATTAAAAAAAAAAATACCTGTTACCTCATGACATTATCATGACAAATACGATACCGGTTTTTACGCGAAATCAGGAAACGGCGCTCAAGCAGTGAAGGTATGATGTTTGTGTTAAGGCAAAAGAAGGCACAATAAATGAAGGGATGAATCAGTGAAACATATAACCCCCTAAAACCAGCTGAAATCCAATTACGCAGCCAAATATTCATTAAATTACACCAAATCCCGCCATACCTGCCCTCCTGTATCCTAGTCTGCTGTATTACTCTGGCCATCTTGCCTCGATGTTAGGGCAGCTGCTAGGCTCATGCGCGCGTCAGTTGGGACAGCGATCAGCAGTGCCGCCAGTTAGGATGGCCACAAGCCGGGCTACCTGTGCTCTTGCCGCACTAGCACTCAATCGGCACATCGCGCATGCGTGTAAAATCCAAAATGGCCGCCGAGCATCCCGGTGGCATAGCAGCACGCATGCACATGGGTATGCAATACGCAGTGCGGTAGATTGCCTTAATACAAACTTTATACCTTCAGTACTTGAGTGCTGTTTCCTGATTTCGCGTGAAACCTATATTTTATTCATATTAATTTTGTGTGGGACTGTAAGAGTCTCCCTGGGGTGTTGGTAATCCTACAAAACAGGCGAGAAACAACGTGACCCTGACGCGTTTTGAACTTCATCTACACCCCGAGGGGAAGTACATGCAGTGCGAAACGCGTCAGGGCCACAAGGTTTCACGTCCGTTTCGTCAGAGTATCAACGCTTCCCCCGAGGAAGGACACGAAGCATGAAACGCGTCAGGGGTAACGCGGTTTCACATTCCGTTTTGCCAGGTTGCCAACTGCGTTTTACTTACCTCTGGCGTGCGCCCGCACCAAGTGGGAACGCGTCGATACACGTGAGAAACAAGAAAGTGTCAGGAACTGTTGTGAAAGCACAAATGTGTGTGTGTATCATCAGCTGCCTCTCCTGGCAGTGTCACATTGTGTAACATATTGTATGTGAAGTGAATAAAGATCAATATTTAAAGGTGTTAAATTATTTAATAATAACAAATATTATCTACTACATATGTTGGAAAGCTGGCTTTCTGTTGGCTATTCATTAGGACGCCTCTTAAGATGTCGTAACCACATTGTGCCTGACGGGTCCTGAGATTAAGGAACAGGTTTGTGTCAATGTCTGGACACAATTCACAAATGACATCACATGTGACATCACATTAATAAAGGGGATGGAAAATATGATTTAAGGCTCCTGCTGTCCCTGTACGTTCTTCCTACCAACCAATTAGATTGTAAGCTCTTCGGTGCAGGGACTCCTCTTCCTAAATGTTACTTTTATGTCTGAGCACTTCTTCCCTTTGTGTTATTTGTATTGTATTGTATGTCTTTATTTATATAGCGCCATAAATATACAGAGCGCTTCACAGTAGTAATACGTGTTGTAATCATATAAATAACAGATAATATAAATAACAGGTCATGGGAATAAGTGCTTCAGACATAAGAGTAACATTAAGGAAGAGGAGTCCCTGCTCCGAGGAGCTACAGGAACGTACAGAGACAGTAGGAGGGAGTTCTGGTAAGTGCGTCTGCAGGGGGCCAAGCTTTATGTATCATGTGTCCAGGATTATCCACGGTGCTACTCATATGCTTCTTTAAGCAAGTGTGTCTTAAGGTGGGTCTTAAAGGTGGATAGAGAGGGTGCTAGTCGGGTACTGAGGGGAAGGGCATTCCAGAGGTGTGGGGCAGTCAGTGAGTAAGGTTTAAGGCGGGAGAGGGCTTTAGATACAAAGGGGGTAGAAAGAAGACATCCTTGAGAAGAACGCAAGAGTCTGGATGGTGCATAGCGAGAAATTAGGGCTGAGATGTAAGGAGGGGCAGAGGAGGGTATAGCGAGAAATTAGGGCTGAGATGTAAGGAGGGGCAGAAGAGTGTAACGCTTTAAAAGTGAGGAGGAGAATTGAGTGTGAGATACAGGATTTGATAGGAAGCCAGGAGGGGAGACGCTGAGACAGATCTAGGAAAGAGTAGAGTGATTCTGGCAGCAGCGTTTAGGATAGATTGTAGGGGAGACAGGTGAGAGGCAGGAAGGCCGGACAGCAGGAGGTTACAGTAATCAAGACGGGAGAGAATGAGGGCCTGAGTCAGAGTTTTAGCAGACGAGTAACAGAGGAAAGGGAGTATCTTTGTTATATTGCGGAGGAAAAAGCGACAGGTTTTAGAAATGTTTTGAATGTGAGGGGCGAATGTGAGAGAGGAGTCGAGTGTGACCCCTAGGCAGCGTGCTTGGGCTACTGGGTGAATGATCGTAGTTCCAACAGTAATGTGGAAGGAGGTAGTAGGGCCAGGTTAGGGAGGAAGTATGAGGAGCTCTGTTTTTGCCATGTTGAGTTTAAGTCGGCGGAGGGACATCCAGGATGATATAGCAGAGAGACATTCAGAAACTTTGGTTTGTACAGCAGGTGTAAGATCAGGGGTTGAAAGGTAAATGTGTGCTTCGTCAGCATAGAGGTGATATTTAAACCCAAAAGATGTGATTAGGTCACCTATAGAGAGTGTGTAATCATTAATACGATTGTAACTATTACTGCTGTGAAGTGCTATGTACATTAATGGTGCTATATAAATAAACACATTCATTCATTTATATTTGTTTACATTAGAAAAGAGGCGTCTAAGAGGGGATATGATAACTATATACAAATATATTCGGGGACAATACAAGGAGCTTTCTCAAGAACTATTCATCCCACGGGCAGTACAAAGGACTCGGGGCCATCCCTTAAGGTTGGAGGAAAGGAGATTTCACCAGCAACAAAGGAAAGGGTTCTTTACAATAAGGGCAGTTACAGTGTGGGGTGCATTACCCATGGAGACTGATGGCAGATACAATAGATTTGTTCAAAAAAGGTTGGACATCTTTTTAGAAAGGAAAGGTATACAGGGATATACCAAATAAGTATACAGGGGAAGGATGTTGATCCAGGGATTAATCTAATTCTTGGAGTCAGGAAGGAATTTATTTTTCCCCTTATAAGATATCATTGGATGATGTGACACTGGGGTTTGTGTTTGCCTTCCTCTGGATCAATAAGTAAGTATGGATATAGGATAAAGTATCTGTCGTCTAAAATTAGAATAGGTTAAACGTGGTAAACATGTATTTTTTCAACCTCATCTACTATGTAACTATGTAACTACTATGTAACTATGTAACATCACATATGACATCACAAATGACATGTTCCCATCACACCACCCTCAGGCTCCCACTTCATCTTGGTCACGCTGAAAATCCAACTTGCAAGAGGTCATTGTTTGGGACGAGAGGACACTGTCCCTCAGTCACGCATTAGGCCTCGTCCAGGGCGGGAGCTCACTTCCTGGCGCTCCAGTGCCGTGACGTCAGGCGCTGGGCGATTCCTGGCCAGCTAGTTGCGTGCATGGGGAGGAGGGGGCGGGGGGGGGTGTGCCTGTGACATCACATGAGCGGTTCGCCCTGATTGGCTGAACCGTGCACGTGACCAGGGCAAGCGCAACAAATACAAACATCTGAGTATTTTGGGGTGTCTAAGAATTCCTCAAGCAACGCCGGCTACTTTCAGCTAGTAACAAAATACTCGAGGCAAGATAATAGCGGGGAACATCGTGTATAGAGTGTAACCGTAAGTTCTATATTAAGAGATCTGGGATTGGTATAGATACTCATCAAAAAGGGGAACACGCAGAGAAGCAGTTACCTGGTACACCAACATAAATATAATGGTCAAATAACAATAGCATGCTCACAATAAGTTTAAAAAAATACTTGAGGCAAGATAATAGCGGAGAACATCGTGTATAGAGTGTAACCGTAAGTTCTATATTAATAGATATTGGATAGATACTCATCAAAAAGGGGAACATGCAGAGAAGCAGTTACCTGGTACACCAACATAAATATAATGGTCAAATAACAATAGCATGCTCACAATAAGTTAAAAAATTACTGGAAAGCACAGCTTAAAGGCATCAGGCTGGTCCCATTGACCCAAGGTTAGCAAAATGGAAAAAGATAGAGACATGAAATAAACATTGTCGGTGTATTTTAAACATAGGGTTGAAGCAGGGGGTCTTGGGACCCGAACCCCATTCATTTCCGCTGTGGGGGACCCCTGCTTCCGGAGATACAGACCTCCCCGTAGGGGTCGCCGGTCGCCGCTCCAGCTCGGCTGGCTGGGTTCCTGTAATGGCGGAGTTTCAAAGCTCCCGCGTTCTGCGGGCCAATAGGAAGCTGTGATGTCATCAGGTGAGGCCTCCTATTGGCCCACGTGACGTGGGAGCTTTAAACTTTGACGAGATACCGGCGCCCCCCCCTTCGGAGCGAGGCAAGGAACGTCACTGTCTTTCCCTTTTGCAAATCTTGTAGCTTGCTTTTAGCGCTCAATATCTTATGCTTCAGTCCCCATCTAAAAGACGTTTTTTTTCACCCAGTTTTCTTAGCGGGCAACTTAGCAAAATAGCAAACACCCCAGCAACAATCCCCGAATCACTGTCTTATTTCCAAAATGAGCAAAAACACCATAACTTTTCTTTTGCGTGCCCAGCCCCAAATCGGGCGCCAAAATGTAACCCTGCTTGCTCGGCTCTAATTGACTATATACATGGCGGGGATCAGTCTCATACCTGTTCAGGGTCGGTGCAGGCTGGGTGTGGATATGGAGATAGAATAAGGAAGGGCGCCAGGAACTTTTATGGTACGAAAAGCTCCGGAGTTACTACTCTGAGAACTCCTGCTGTGCACATGCTCACTCCTGTTCCCGAATAAGAACAATCTTGGGACATTACTATAGGCGATAAGTTTATAGGGCCCGTTCTTTATCTGAAAATAATAAACAGGTACAGGACCATCTTAATATTCATATCTATGCACTTAAACATATTTACAGGACTCACGGTGAGGCTCTCTGCCAGAACTCCGAGGAACCTGCTTCTAGAACATTGGGTGGAGCTATATAAACCCTTCCATCTCCCTGTGGTGACATCACTGGTTACAGACCTGCAAATGGTGTGGCATATCCTATCCTACATCACACGATGTACCCGCCTGGTTACCCCCATTAATACCATTAGCCCCTTTCATTAATTCGTAGTTCCCAGAGGGGGAGGGACTACGCTAACATTGGAAGGCGTAGGTTCGCATTCAATTAAGAATTTCCCATCCAGATCATTCTAACCTATACAACTTGGTTTAGGACTTAATTCATACTTAGTAACATACATTCAGCAAATGAATTTAAAGTTTATAAACTGTAAATACTTTTCCTTCCATATAATTCAGGTGTTAAATATATAGGATATATGTATTTAGGATTGATATAAAACCTAATATAATCCAGACTTGGTTACAGAATCAAGATGGAGGTAACTAGTACTGAATCACGGAGTATATACATGAACATGTCATGACACACTAATGGTCAGCTGGCTCGTTGGTCTAGGGGTATGATTCTCGCTTCGGGTGCGAGAGGTCCCGGGTTCAAATCCCGGACGAGCCCAGTTTTGTAGTTTTATACTTTGTGTTTAAAAAAAAAAAAATACTTTTTATTTTTAAATAAATAATATTATTTCAAACGTTTCATCTAAAATTAGGAACGAGTCGCGTAAATAAAATATATTCTTTATAAATAAAACATCTTAGTTCTTGGATAACTCATTTTGTAACATATTTGGGGAAACGGGAATAGTTAAAAATGGGGAAAATTCACAAAATTCGTCTTGCGGGTTTTTCTTTTTAACTTTGGGAAACTTTGTGAAAAGTTGATCGAAATGTTTAACGACGGTCCAATTTAACGATAAACTTTAAAACCCGAAAACTGCTATCAAAATGGCATAATTTAGCCCGGATAATCTATTTTATCAAAAATAATTCGATTTATTTGGGGAGGGGGGGGAAACTGTTTTTTTTTTTTTAACTCGTTATTTTAAAGACTATTTTAGAGCTTTTCTTTTTTTTTTAGACATTTTGCTATTTTTTAGGACTTTTTCTTATAAAAAAAAAAAAAACTTGGATTTTTTTTTAGACCCGGCATTTATAAAAAAGAAAATTAACTTCGGAGGGCTGACAAAAAGTTCAGAAAATGTGAAGAAAAAAAAGCAACGTTTTTGCAGCAATATCTTATTTCTGTGAATATTTTGGACATTACCTAGTTACATACAGGTGTGTAGAGATACATCCACAGGTGTGTAGAGATACAGCCACAGGTGTGTTGAGATAGATCCACAGGTGTGTATGACTACCTGGAGGACCATCAAAACAAGTGACGAGGTGGCCGAGTGGTTAAGGCGATGGACTGCTAATCCATTGTGCTCTGCACGCGTGGGTTCGAATCCCATCCTCGTCGGGTGTACTGTTTTTAATACTTCTTCCTATTTTTAATACTTCTTCCTATATTACCCTTGTCATAAAAAAGTATTTTGTAACCATTTATGAAGAATGATTTATAGCAACTGTATTTTAAAATAATGTAATTATTTATTACTCATTATATGCATAAATAAATTATATACAATTACGTAGAATTATTATTAATAATAATTAATAATAATTAATAATACTACTAATAATACTAATGCTAATACTACTACTACTACTACTACTACTACTACTACTAATATTATTGTAGATATTACCTTTCCCAATCCAATAAAATACTAAAATATACCAAGTGAGATAGAGGACATGTTCATGTGAAATGGATATCGTTGTATTTTTAAAGAATGGAATAATGAATGATAATATTATTAATATTATAATGATAATAATAATATTAATTATTATTTATCCACAGATATTTGCAGCGTTGGTCTTGTCAATGAGTCAGCAAAATGTCGCAATAAAAGGCCAGGAAATTAATTCTGAGTGAATAATTGGTCATTTGAGCATTTAAAACGTGCAATGAGGAGGCAAAACAGAAACGTGACCCCGACGTGATTTGAACACGCAACCTTCTGATCTGGAGTCAGACGCGCTACCGTTGCGCCACGAGGTCAGCTGAGAGAAGGAAGTGGGGAAACACGGACATAGTGACAGTGTAGCAGGGTTTCTGGAAGTACTCTCATTCAGCTAATGCTAGAAGAAGGCTGGCCCTACTGATGTGTATATGGCCAGATGGTACGAGATAAGACTCTGTGAATGGGGATGGGGGAAGCTGCTGTGTTATCCCGTGTTACTTTTACAGGGTAATCCCGTAAGAGTCTGTAACATGGAAGTAGAAGTTGCAAAGTATGTATAGTGGGGGCAGGATTTCTGGCAGGGTATAGGGCACAGGGTACAGGAGGAGGAGGTACAGGGCACAGGGTACAGGAGGAGGAGGTACAGGGCACAGGGTACAGGAGGAGGTACAGGAGGAGGTACAGGGCACAGGGCACAGGGTACAGGGTACAGGAGGAGGTACAGGGCACAGGGTACAGGAGGAGGTACAGGGCACAGGAGGAGGTACAGGGCACAGGGTACAGGAGGAGGCACAGGAGGAGGTATATGGCACAGGGTACAGGAGGAGGTACAGGGCACAGGAGGAGGAGGTACAGGGCACAGGAGTAGGAGGTGCAGGGCACAGGGTA
>WSYH01016943.1:0-12529 GCA_036426205.1 Ascaphus truei
GACTCTGGCCAGGCGCCAGTTAATTAAATAATTTTTTTTTAAAAATGGCGGCGACTACCCGCTGTCCTGGCGCGCATGCGCAGGGCCCACTCCCCCCACTGCTCCCTCCCCCCCTGCTCCCTCCCCACCCGCTCCCAACATGGGACGGAGGGGGAAGTAAGAAGCAAGCTCCTCTGCGGCCACTCCCCCCCCCCCCTGCTCCCAACGTGGGACAGAGGGGGAAGTAGGAAGCAAGCTCCTCCTGCGGGCCCGCTCCCCACCGTTTCCCTCTGCGGCCAGCTTCCCGCGTCCCCACGAGCTCACCTCCTGTGCCCCCCCCCCCTAATCTCGCCCCCCCTGTGCCCCCAAGCCCACCTCCCATCCCGGGCAGCTGCCGCAGGGATATCGGGGGCAGGAGGGGAAAGCGTCCGGCGGCAAGCTGCACCCACCCGGTCAAGGTAAGTCACTGTCACCCACCCAGTCACTGTCACCTTGTCCCTGTCACCCAGTCACTGTCACCCAGTCACTCTCTCCCACCAAGTCACTGTCACCCACTCAGTCATTGTCACCCACTCTGTCACCCACTCAGTCACTGTCACCCAGTCACTGTCACCCTGTCACTGTCACCCCCCCGGTCACTGTCACCCAGTCACTGTCACCCAGTCACTGTCACCCACCCACCCAGTCACTGTCACCCTGTCACTGTCACCCTGTCACCCAGTCCCTGTCACCCTGTCACTGACACCCACCCAGTCACTGTCAACCTGTCACTGTCACCCACACACCCAGTCACTGTCACCCACCCAGTCACTGTCACCCAGTCACTGTCACCGATCACACTGTCACCCAGTCACTGCCACCCACCCAGTCACTGCCACCCACCCAGTCACTGTCACCCAGTCACTGTCACCCAGTCACTGTCACCCAGTCACTGTCACCCAGTCACCCTGTCAAACAGTCACTGTCACCCTGTCACCCAGTCACTGTCACCCAGTCACACTGTCACCGTCACCCTGTCACTGTCACCCACCCAGTCACTGTCACCCACCCAGTCACTGTCACCCACCCAGTCACTGTCACCCAGTCACTGTCACCCAGTCACACTGTCACCCAGTCACACTGTTACCCAGTCACTGTCACCCACCCACCCAGTCACTGTCACCCTGTCACCAAGTCACTGTCACCCAGTCACTGTCACCCAGTCACCCTGTCACTGTCACACTGTCACCCACCCACCTAGTCACTGTCACCCAGTCACCCTGTCACTGTCACCCAGTCACTGTCACCCAGTCACCCTGTCATTGTCACCCAGTCACTGTCTCCCACCCAGTCACTGTCAAACCACCCACCCACCGCCATTCACCCACCCACCGCCATTCACCCACCCACCGCCATTCACCCACCCACCTCCATTCACCCACCCACTGCCATTCACCCACCCACCATGATTCACCCAACTGTCATTCACCCACCCAGTCACTGTCATTCACCCACCCACCCACTCACTCACCCACCCAGGCAGGCAGTCACATGTCTTTTGTTCAAAATATAAAAAATAAACAGGTTGCATTGTAATGTTTTTTTCTGTATCACAATAAGAAAACAGTTAAGTAAAAGTTGCGCGCTAAAAGATATTTTTTCGTGGTAGGTGCCACTTAGGGTCGGGGGGGGGGGGGGCGTCGAGTATAGAGGCCGGGGAGGTGGGCTCTGTCCTTTCATTTGGTCCGGGCCCCATGAGTTACTGTTGTCGGGGGCCCCTGTGGTGGAATGTTTGAGGTGGCAGGGGGGGAGAGGTAAGGGGATGTTGAGGTTGAAGGGGGGGGAGAGGGTAATTGGGATGTGAGGGCAGGGGGGAGAGGGTTAATGGGGATGTGGTTTTCAGGGGGGGGAAAGAGAGGGTAATGGGTGGAGTGGGTGCAGGGGCGGGGAGAGGGTGAGGGGGTGGTGATGTTGTGAGGGTGCCAGGGGGGGAGGTTGAGGGAGGTGCAGGGGGGAAGGGGTTTTTGCACAAGGGGGTGATTTGAGGTGGCAGTGGGTTGGTTTCATTGGGAGGTACCAAGGGGGGGGCGTGGAACATTTGAGGTTTACAGGGGTGGGTGATTTGAGGTTGTGCATGGGGGTGATTTGAGGGGCAAAGGGGGGTTTTTGAGGTGCAAGAGGAGGGAGGGAGAGTGATGTGAGGTGCAAGGAGGGGGGAGAGTGGATGGTGAGGTGCAAGGGGTGGAGGAGTGATTGTGAGGTGCAAGGGGGGGAAGAGTGATGTGAGGTGCAAAGGGGGGAGAGTTTGATGGTGAGGTGCAAGGGGGCGGAGAGTGATGTGAGGTTTGCATGGGGGGAGAGGGAGGTGAGGTTGCAGGGATGTGTGGGGAGGTGCTGCTGTGTTAGGGGGGGGAGGGGTATGTGGGTGGTTTGTGATGTGGGGGGGAGTATTATGTGTGTGGGTGAGGGGGAGAGATTGGGGGTATGAGAGATAGATGGGAGTATCGCATAGGTTGATAGTGAGGGGTTCTGGGGAGATATGAGGATGATGATGAAGGGTGCTGGGGGAGATATGAGGATGATGATGAGGGGTGCTGGGGGAGATATGAGGATGATGATGATGAGGATGATGATGATTTTACCCGTGCAGCCCAATTTTTTTTTTTTCCTTGGAGCAGTTCGGCCCTTCTCACTTTACGAGTTGTGCAGGCCTGCTGTAGCAGGACAACTAGAAAGATAAACTAAGGTGCAATGGGGGTGAACGCATATAGTAGAGACATAAGTTAACACAAGTGTAACATTCAGTCTGAAGGCTGCTACAATTGATACACTGATATACTGCTAGGTATTCTTTCTCTTTCCTACTACAATTTTGGAAGCAGGTATTAATGTACTAAGCAGTGATAGGTTACAGGTGTGGATCTACTTAGGAGGTTCCTATTCTGCTGAGCTATACCAACACTTTAGCTACATCGGCTGATTTATAACTATGCTATTTACCTAAGTAGCAAGTGTTTGTAAGGGAAGTATATTAGCAGATTACCATACATTATTTAAGACTCTAATTTGTTATTTGAACCATTAGACTTTGGTAATACTGCTTATCATATACAGTGTCAGCATACTATGGGTTAATAGCCCAGCACTGCTACACCCTTCTCTACCGCCTACCCGGGGATTTTAATTAACCTTTTGTATATATTTTTAAACGTTGTTGCGTTATATTGAAATAAAATGTTATTATTTTTGATTAATTGTGAGAACAATACTCACCCTGGTGTGTCGATTCTACGAGGAATACACTACTCCTCCAGTGGGTTATTGTATACCCCTACCACTATGGTATTTATACTATACTTTGAGTGCAGTAATTGGGGTTCTTGTCTTAACCCTAGTTAATGCCACATACTGTTTTGCACAGCCACAAGTAAAGAGATAAATTACAAAATCAGTTTGACGTGATAAATGAATGGATTTTAAATGTAGTTGTTTTGTCTTGGTTCTCAAAGATCTGGGGGTTTTTTTTCTTTTAAATAAGGGCATACTCTACAATGACCACATGTAAAGAATCCTATCAATGCAGGAAACCATCTTGTAGTTTTATTATTAGTAGATAATGTAAATGTACTAGGCGAGATTATATTACCTTGTGTTTAGAATATCTCAAACACAAACTTGACAGAGCAATTCCAAATAATAAGATAGCCCCTACTGATAGAAATATATTAGTCCGCGTAGGACACCTGAATGCTTTTTCTTGAGCACACAACATACTACTTTTTGTTTGTTATGTTATTGACTGTGCTGGCGTTTTTTGAATTCCCACTTATCCTGCACCATGAAACTTGAAGCCATCCATTACTTGAAACAAGTGCCCACCACCGCCATTTTGTTTTACATAATCATGAAGATATAAATATGAAAGAAAATGGGAGTTGGTTACAGTATTGTATTGCTTGTGCATATCGGTCACACCCCAATAGCACTCCTGTAGCGAGCAAGAAATATTATCATGTGTTCTGGGAAGCTTACCAACTGAATCCTGGCTTTTGTTGTCTTGTGATCTCTAATGTGTATAATATAAGTTCTAAGCAGAAAAAAAAAAAAACCCCAATGCTTTTCTGCATTTTTTTTTTATTCCAAAGATTTTTTGAAACAAGTGCAGCTTGGAAGTCCTGAAAGAAAGAATATAATATTTGTCATTATTTTATTTTTGTTCTCTCCAGGATGAGTTCAAGCAATCATTGGCTGATGCTGGGAGCAAACTTGTTGTTGTTGACTTTACAGCTACATGGTGTGGACCTTGCAAAATGATCGCCCCTTTCTTTGAAGTAAGTAGACAATACAGATTGGTGATTGATATTTGACTACTGGTTAGATGCATGACAATATGGGGCACGTGCCAGCATTTGTAGGTGTATAGCCATTTTAAACAAGGTCTCAAAGCTATTTTGGACTCCAAGGATTTGCGCTCAAAGAACCGAAACTAAGAAAAGAAAACTCGGTCATCTCATGAATTTAGCTTTTTTGTTGAGTAAGTGATCTATCTTCTTCTAGTGATATTTACAGTCAACCCTCATCTGCGCAGAGTATAACATTTATTGTTGTAGACAGTGACCAGGAGCGACAGGCTTGGGTTATAAAGATGTGATTTATTCCTGGAATTTAGTAGGAGCAATTTAATTTACTTTGAAGGCTGTCTCATAAATGGGAATCTAACTTTTGATTCTGTATGTGGTCAAAAATAAAAAGAAAAGGGATGCTCTCATGACAAAGCAGCAATCCAAGCGGCCATTTGCTTTCCCAGTTGTGTAAATTTTTTTTACTTGCTGTAGTATTGAAGCAGGGGGTCTCTGAATCTGAACCCCATTCATTTTAGCTCTAGGGACCCTGCTTCCGGAGATAATTACCTCTGTAGGGGGTGCCATTAGCCGCTCGGCTACCAGGGTCCATCTAATGGCAGAGTTTCAAAGCTCCCACGCCCTGCAGACCAATAGAAAGCTGTGACGTCATCAGATTCAGCTTCCTATTGGACCGTGTAACTTGGGAGCTTCAAACTTTGCTGAAATTCCGGCACCCGCTTTGGAGGTCTGCATATCAGGAAACGGGGTACCCGGATCTGAAATGAAGGGGGTTCAGCTCTGAAGACCCCTGCTTCAATGCTATGTTAAAAAATAATTTAAAAAATTGCATGAATTGCTCTAAGAACCATTATACCTTAACCATTGTTATTTGGCCTACACCCATGTCCCCATGAACATTCCTGCTAGCCTGTGGTTTTTAAAATACATGCAATATTTCTCTCTAGTGACTAGAATACAGATGCAGCGGCCGTTATTTGAACATATCACGCGTTGTATACCTCGGAATACCCGTCCTGGCGCGTCATTACCGCGTGTTGACTCATTTTTATCGAGTGCAGAAAATGGCATTTTAGTGTTCTGGTTTTTAAACACCTGCAAATTGACACAGTACTGTACTGTACACATTATAATTCATTCATTTCTGCCACGGAAACGCGAAGATTTGCACCCAAAGAAATCGGGGTCCATGAAATTCAAATAAATCAACCGCGTGATTGGCCGCTTGGAGTACAGCAGCGCACACGAAAACGGCTCCGTGATATGTTCGAATAACGGCCGCTGCATCTGTACAATGAAGTGTTGAATGACAATGACAATTATTTTACCCATATAGCTATTATAAGGTGCATTCTCCTTGGAGAAAATATAATTGTAAAAATGGCAAATGTGCTCGCCAGATTGATTTTGAATGTGTTGCTTGGCCCTGTTGCACTCTGGGTCCAGCAGAAGGTTCCTTCTCCACAGGGCTTTACCTTTTGTAGTGTAAAGGACTTAAAATTTACTAAATGTAAACTGAGGGATAAGCTATTACAATTGAGAGCAAAAGAGTGTCTGCGTACCATAATGTCTGCAGCTGGGGCACTCTTGAAGGTTTTTTTAAAATCTGCAGGCACCCTTGCTCTTCATATCTCACTCACACCCTCCCGGATTACACGCATGCACACACGCAACACACTCGCCCACCCACTGCTTGCAAACGCAACGTTCATCCTCACACATCATATTCACCCTATTGCTCAATACACACGTCACACTTATCCCCCCTTTTTACACACCTCACTTATCCTCTTTCTTAATCATAAATGCCACATTCACATCTCACACCTTCCTGCTCACCCTACAAAAAGCACTAACCACCTTCCCCCTCTCCCAATAAAGCCATTACACACCCCGCTCCCAAACAAAGCCATCACATTCTCCTCCCCCCCACACACCTCTCACTCCTTCCCTCTTTTCTCCCACCTTCCCACACACCTCGAATATGTCCGCTGCTCTGCAGAAGCATCCTGTACTGCCTGAAGACGTAGAGGCTTTTCTTTCCTCTGTGCCAGGCTGAGAAAGGGGAGGCTGATCGCAGGCACTACAGTACATATCCAGACAGTGCAGTATGTGTCTGCTGAGCAACCAGCAGAGTTCTTTCCCTGGGCTTGCAGCACCCATGGCAGGGGGTCGTGGCACACCTAGGTTTGCTAGCACCATTGGTTAAGAAACGCTGATCTAGAGCAGGGGTCTCCAAATTCAGTCCTCAAGGGCCACAAACAGGCCAGCTTTTCATGATATCCTTGCTTCAGCACAGGTGTATATGGAGAAATGGGTGCTCCAGAGCTGGTGGAACTTCAAACATAAATGTCCATAATGATTAATCAGGACTAGAGGACAGAGTAAATAAAGGAGTGGGTATAACGATGAAGTGTGATATGTGAGTCACCAAAACACCCGTCTCCTGAAGGTAACAAACAAGGGTGCCAATAAGCACCCTAGTGTAACCTCATTGGAGACATGCCAGTGCTAATTACGGTACTCCTCCATGAAAAATCACAAAATCAATAATACAATAAATCTTACCCACTCCATCTGTCCCCACATATCCTGCATGGTCCATCCAAATGGCGTGCAATCTGTAGAGAATAGTCCAGCGAAAGAAGAAGAGAGAAAAAACAGTGCACTGCCAGGGAGCCAGGTGGTAGAAAAAATAAAATTCTATTTATTCAGCAACACTATGTAACATAACCCCAGGGGGTGAGACAAAAACTCCTACGCGTTTCGGACCGTAGGGAACCTTTATCAAGGAGTATACAACACCACATTTTTTTCTTGGACTTGTGCCTTTGTCGGTTTGGACATGCAAGTATATACTAAGTTATATAGGCAACAACACTCTCGTAATACCTTTCTACATGCGTCTAGTTGCCATAATCCTAATCTCATTAATCTCATTAAAGATTTGATATATGGACAATTCCTGCGTCTTCGTAGGAATTGTTCAACTCTGGAAGACTATAACATTAGCTCTCGAGCTCACAGAAAGACTCTATACAAGGGTTTATGACTCTGGCAATTTACAACAATTTTATATTCGAGCAAGAGATATATCTAGAGATCAATTGATCAATCAATTGATTAATACAAATCTCTCAACTTTTTCCCATGTTAAGCAAATTAAAAATAGTTATGATCCCAAATCAGACACATCTGAGCCACCATTTTTTATTACTCAATTTAGTACACAGGCAATCAAAAATGTACTTTTGAACGATGTAGCTGCCATGGATCCTACGTTTGTATTTAAAAAGGCCCATACTTTAGGCAACATGGTTTCACCAAGTATGGTTTCTACAAATAAAAATGATGCTAATAAAAACATTTTGTTTCCTAACCTGTTAGGTTGCTTCCCACGTGGAAGATGTAAAATCTGCCAATACGTTCAAAAATCTAATACCTTTACCAATAGTGAAAATAACGGAGTTCAAAATGCTCTCCTTCATCAATTGCAATACGGATCATGTGATCTGTATGATCACATGTGGGTGCAATAAAAATACGTGGGACTTACCAGTCGAGTATTTAAAATAAGGATGCTAGAACACATGAGACATATAAAAAAAACATGGATATTACCCATCCAGTTTCCAGTCACTTTAAAGACTGCCAACAGGGCAGCCTTAAAAACTTCAAATGTATTGCTTTAGAACGCATGAAACCTCAAATTTTATATCAACGAGAAGCTTTTTGGATTTTCACTATTGGTACAATCATTCCATAGGGTCTCAATACAGAATGGGATCTTAAAGTTTTTCTTTAATTATATTTTAATATTCTGTTTTCCTTCTCCTTCACCCCCCCTTCCCCTTCTCTTTTCCTCTCTCCCCCCCCCCCTTTTTCCCTCCCCCTTTTTTTTCGTTCCATTACATTTAATAACTGTATACTATATTTTTATATTGCTATGTTATTTATATGCACTAGTAGTTTCCAGATATGATATGTAGTTCTCTATGATAGATGTACATTATATAAAGTTATAAAGAGGTTAGTTTACATTGACTAAGACAGATTTGTTCAATTATAATAATACTTCAGACCTATAATAATGTTATATTGGATATAAATGTTAAATGGTTTTGATATAATTGTATACCCTTGATGAACTAATACTCTCTGGGTTACACTATTTAGATGTTAGTACACTTTATTGAAATCTGTTTGATCCATGATATAACAAGACTTTTACATGGATATATTTTGCATTTTGTTACAACTACATTTTTCTTCAAAGTATATCTATCTATATGTTTTTATATTATTTTTGTATCCTGATATTGATATCTATTTCAATGTTCTTTATGTCTATCTGTTTTTCTCCATTGCAATTGTTATTTTTATTCATTAATTAATTCGGGTGCAACACATCTACTAACAAGCCTGTGGGAGGTTTAAATAGCTCCCTCCCACTGCTAACTCTATACTCCTTGAGAAAGGGCTGTCCGTGCCCGAAACGCGTGGGAGGAGGCTTCTCATTCTCATTTTCTTTAGTGTTCCCTTCATGTAGTTTAAATAAAGTATTCCTGTTTTTAAACCTACCTGGTGAGTCCCTGTCCTCTCGAGTGGCTGCAGCATTGATCTCTTCTTTTCTCTTCTTTTAGCCTTAGACAGGTCTGCAACATGGCTTTTCACCATTATTACCTAGCATACAGTGCTTCCACTGCAGCAAGGGATTCTGGGAAATTAGATATATATAAATCTCTATCCAGAATTTGTGTTTTATATCAGCATTCCTGGGTTTAGGGCTCATTGTTTAGGGGGTGGATCTTTCTAATCCGTATTTTTGTTGCACATCCATTTGACATTCCACGTCATTCTAAGCCCTTCAAAAATGTGACTTATTCAGGGTATGCATACTGTTTTTTGTTAAGATCGCCGAATTAAAGTGCCAGACCGAATCAATTTGATGTATTTGTCTTTCATAGGGCCTGAGTGAAAAATACCAAGAGGTTGTATTCCTAAAAGTGGACGTGGACGATGCGCAGGTTAGAAAAGTATTATTTATTTAGCTAATTTCTAATCCTTCACTGTGGACTACCACATTTTGCAATGTGCAATTGCACATATACAGTTGAATTTCTTAGGCCAGGCCTCTGGATGGGGAAGTGTTTGTCAATCCAGTGTTTTCGTCACTCATATCCCCCACACTCCTTATTAGAGAAGTAAAAAGGAGATGGGGAGGGGGGAAGTTTGACTGTACAAGCACGTGCTAAATGCAAAGTGACCTCACACATGAGGCGTCTGGCATCCCTCGTCCCTTTAAAGCCAAGAGTAAATGATCTCAATGTGGCACACCGTATATGATACCATGTCTTTATTTTTGTTATTTAAAGAATAGGATGCATGTCTGATTTAGTGTAAGCACAATTTTCAAATGTTCATCCTTCTTATGTATATATTTTTTTGTCTGTACTGAAGTTCCATAATTTACAACTTTGATCTAGAAACAGCCGATAAGTGTTCTTAGGGTTTGGGTGACCAGATTTACAAAAGTAAAAACGGGACACATTCCAAAAATATTTATAAAACAAATGACGACCAACTGCAGCACTCCCCTTTGTCTCTCAGCCCCTTTGTCCCCCATCCCTCCATTCTCCCATTCTCGCCCCCCCCCGCAGGAATCTTCGCGGGCTTTTGTCCCCGCTTTGAAACACAGTATAGTTTTTAATATACAGACATATTAAAATAACCGGTTCTGTTGGGTCCAGCGGGTCGAAATGACCCAGTTCTTCATGCCGGAACTGACTCACCATAGTGGCCAAGTTTCAGCCCGCTGCGACCCACAGAACCGGAGATATGCAAATACAAGTTAAACCGTTTATTTCTTTATTACAAATTTCTCTGCTGTAAAATAAATCTCAGTTTTTCACTTCTTTCCCATTGAAATCAACGGGCTTCTCCGCTATAGACTTTCAATGGGAAAACTCCGCCATTGGCGCCTGTGGGTACCATCGCCATAGACTTACAATGGGGCATCGCTGCCGTTGAAGTCTATGGGACGTCTCCGCCATAGCCGGTCAAGAGGAAACGGCCGCCATTGATGTCTATGGGAAAAACTCACGGACCTTTACGGTGGTCCATACTCTGTTGGGTTGGACGGAGAGGGTCGGGAATGTACCTGCAGCCATGCCGGAACAGTGACTGCAGGCACCCCAAACCCCGGCCCTCTGGCGCCTCTAGAACCGGAGATATGGGCTTATACTTTTCAGGGTTTTGGACTTAGCCGTTTTCTCGCGCTGCTCCTCTCGCCGCCATTGAAGTCTATGGCGCGACCCGCTTGGCCAGCGTGACCCTTTCTGGGGGTCCTGGATTCTTGGACCCGGTGGTGGTCAAGTGTGGGGAGGCCTAGGGACTAGGGGCAAAAATAATTTTATTCCTGGGTGCCCTAGAACCTAAGATTTCCACACCACTTGTCGTTGAACTTGGACTAATAGTGATCAAACTCTTTTTCAGACATAGTATCCGCTGTTGCGGTTTTGCGGTTTGGACGGCTGCCAACCTATTCCTGGAGATCGCAGTCGAGGAATCTCCATTGAAGTCAATGGGCCCATTGACTTACAATGGGAAACCGCCGCTCCTCCTCCCGGACGCCACCTGCTGGTCTTCGAGGGAAACAGGTCCAAAACCGCTAGATCCGCCATTGAAGTGAATGGAGCTCCAATGGCGACCTATGAGGCTCTGCAAAATGGTGCCTGAAAAGGTGAGAAAATTAAACAAAGGGTTATAATCACTTCCTAACTATTAACCCTTGTCCTCCCGGATGGATCCCTGTGTGTGTGTGGTGCAGACACTTACATGGTGATAATACACTAGAACAGGGGAACACACATTTTCATGTTGCAGCAAGGTAAAAACCACATTCCTGGACCGCAGTCCAGTTAACCCCTTGCCTCCCTGGTGAGGTCAGGGGGTGGCCATATGGGGTGCAACCCCTTTAATACCGGGCCAGTCCCCCTCTCCCTCTACAGATGTGCCAAGATCGGGACATGGGACGGAGGTGTGCCAAGATCGGGACATGGGACAGAGGTGTGCCAAGATCGGGACATGGGATGGAGGTGTGCCAAGATCGGGATGCAGGATGGAGAAGTGTCAAGATCGGGATGCAGGATGGAGGTGTGCCAAGATCGGGACATGGGACAGAGGTATGCCAAGATCGGAACGTTGGAAGGAGGAGTGCCATGATCGGGATGCCGGACGGAGGTGTGCCAAGATCAGGATGCAGGACGGAGATGTGCCAAGATCGGGATGCAGGTGTGCCAGATCGGAACGCAGGATGGAGGTGTGCCAAGATCGGGACGCAGGACGGATGTGTGCTGAGATCGGGACACAGGACAGAGGTGTGCCTAGATCGAACGCGGGATGGAGGTGTGCCAAGATCGGGACACAGGACAGAGGTGTACCAAGATGTGCCTAGATCGAATGCGGGGCGGAGATGTGCCTAGATCGGGAAACGGGAAGGAGGTGTGCCAAGATCAGGACATGGGAGAGAGGTATGCCAAGATCGGGACATGGTACGGAGGTGTGCCAAGATCGGGACATGGAACGGAGATGTGCCAAGATCGGGACATGGGACGGAGATGTGCCAAGATCGGGATGCAGGATGGAGGTGTGTCAAGATCGGGACGCAGGACGGAGGTGTGTCTAGATCAGAACGCAGGACGGAGGTGTGCGAGATCGGGACACAGGACGGAGGTGTGCCATGATTGGAATGCAGGTTGGAGATGTACCAAGATCGGGATATGGGACGGTGATGTGCCAAGATCGGGATGCAGGACGGAGGTGTGCCAAAATCGGGACATGGGACAGAGGAGCCAGGTTTTGCTCTGCATATGCACACTTACATATACACGCTTGTGAGAATCCATTTTGGAGTTTTGATGTTTATTGAAAACGAGCAACGTTTTGGTCCCCAGTGGGACCTTTCTCAAGATGGTGGTAAGTAAAGTAAGAGTCCAGTGAACTCAATGGCTCAAAATGTTTTATATAATACATATATGCTGAAGCAGCGACTCAGTGAGTGAAGATACGACTCTGATAACAATGACGCTGAGTGTGAACCAGGGGAATCTGGTTCCATTGGCAGTGTTAGCTCCTTGTGACCTTGGACAAGTCACTTTATCTCCCTGTGCCTCAGGCACCAAACTCATAGATTATAAACTCATCTGGGC
>WSYH01016944.1:0-12528 GCA_036426205.1 Ascaphus truei
TGTGTGTGTCTTTTGTGTGTGTGTGTGTCTTTTGTGTGTGTGTGTGTGTGTCTTTTGTGTGTGTGTCTTTTGTGTGTGTGTGTGTCTTTTTTGTGTGTGTCTTTTGTTTGTGTGTGTGTGTGTGTGTGTATATTTAACCCAGGAGGTGCTGAAATGCTGTGTAATACGGCAGGAATAAGTTGAAAGGGGGTCCCTGTTACAATGGACAAGAAGCCAAAAGTGACGCACTGTGAGCGCTCATTTGCATGTCGTTTCCCACAATCCCTTGCTGCAGTGTATGCTACGGCCCCAGTCCTCCCTGCTGCCTGCGCGCCTGGCGACATGGCGGCGCGTGCAGAGACTACAGCCACGATCGGCAGTCGGGAGGTGGGGTCGGGGCCATGACGGGGCATATCCGCCCTGCCATTGGCTGCGCGCCGACCACGTGACCGCGGCACGGGAAGACAACATTCTTGTCGTCCCGGCTAGCGTACGCGTCACGGTGCTTTGCCCGTCCACACATCACTGGGGCCTGCCTATAGAGGGCTGTGCTGTGGGGCGCGTACGCCGTAGCGTGCGCCGCCGGGACCACCGGTGACTCGGCCTAAGAGGTAATGGGGAAAGGCCGGGCTGCAGGCCCGTCTCAGAACGTGCTCATGAGTGGGATTTCACAGCTGTTCACCGTATGTCGGAGGTGTTTTTTTTACTCGCCCTAACTTACTTTGTGTCTGGTTGTAGCTTCACACTAATGAGACCCAGAATGTGGCAATGGCTTTCTGTGAGTAGGGTTACCGGCTCTGCACTTCTGTAACCCCAGGCTGTGCTGAAAAAGCCGTGTAATGCGGCCGGCGTACGCTTATAGGGGTTCCGTGTTACAATGGACAAGTGGCTGAAAGTGACGCACTGCGAGTGCTTATTTGCATGTCGTTACCCAGACTCCTTTGCTGCAGTGCAGCATTGTATGGGTTACAGACCTGCCTGAGATGTGAATGTGCTCACAGGGCGATTTTTTTTTTGTATTTTTGTTGAGGACCTAATGACCCTGTACCCTCTCCGAGGAGTGGTTGGCGCCCCCTCCGGCTCTCAAAGGTTTCAAAGCCTATCAGGGTGACGGACGCTTGGATTACTCAGACTGTACAAAATGTGGACGTACAAATTACCCAAGTTGGTAAGACAATGCCGTACATCAAACCCACGGGCAGGAACACACGTTGTTGGCTTCCATCTTCTGGAATGAGGCTTACTATACTCCGAGGGTCCGTGTCGCCAACAAATGGTCTCCATGATTCTTAATATCAGAAAGCATGGAAAGATTGGTCAGGAGTAAACCCCTTTCAGTCTTAAACAAGATGAGAGTTCTTGTCTCCAACCTGAAGAAGGTCTGCTTGTGCCCCGGAACGTTGTACACTTGGTCTGGTTTCACCACTAAATGGTCTTGAGTTTACCTTTTTTATAATGTATGTGTGCGTCTAACCTCCTTTTTTTTTTTTTTCTATTCGAACGCTCATAAACCAACTGATATGGACCGAGTTGTCACAGTGAATAATTCCAGCGCCGTGTCCAACAATATTAAAGAAACAAAAGACCATGGCATCTGTTGTCTACAGATAACCAACTGGAGGACCCTTTTCTTTAAGAGGCAACCTAATGGCTGGACGCAACATTTAGAGACCACCTGGTGAAAGCAGACCAAGTATTGTCTACGGATAACCAACTGGAGGACCCTTTTCTGCAAGTGACAACCAGTGGTATGACGCAACATTTTAGAGACCTACTGTTGAAAGCCGACCCAGTGGGCAAATCTGGAAAGAAAATGACATTTCTACCACCAGCCAAATCAGGAGACGTGAGGTGTCACGGACGGGTCCACACGCAATATGTTGATTTCAGGCTACAGGGTCTACTCGCCCACATTCTGGTACAAAAAATACAAACGCGAACAAAGGTTTTAAGTGTACCTTGACTGCAATAGTTTATTTCATTCAATGCCCAGGTGGTCTTTGCTATGTTGGCACGAACGCATGACCGTTGACGCGAAGGATGACTACACACGGGTGGTCCATAAGAGTGGCGGTTTCTCAGGCCAACCAGTGGGAAAGCACTTTTTTGGAAGCCAAACACCGCCGGCTGAACAAGCCACGTATCTACTAGAAGGTGGCAATTTTGTCCAGATGTTTGGTACGGAGGGAACGCTACTGAATCTAAAGGATTGAACATTTTATTCTATTCCCGTTTTCTGTACCAGGTAACAGCATGGATTACAGAGTAAATATAGCTACGTTGATGTTACATGGTAGATGAGGTTGAAAAAAGACGTGCGTCCATCAAGTTCAACCTATGCTAAATTTAGATGACAGATACTTATCCTATATTTGTAGTTGCTGTATTTTTATCCAGAGGAAGGCAAACAGAAAACCTCAGTGACACATCATCCAATAATATCTCATAAGGGGGAAAATAAATTCCTTCCCGACTCCAAATATTGGCAATCAGGTTACTCCCGGGATCAACATCCTTCCCATGTTTACTTATTTGGTATATCCCTGTATACCTTTCCTTTCTAAAAAGATGTCCAACCTTTTTTTTTAACAAATCTATTGTATCTGCCATCACAGTCTCCATGGGTAATGAATCCCACATTGTAACTGCCCTTACAGTAAAGAACCCTTTCCTTTGTTGCTGGAGAAATCTCCTTTCCTCCAACCTTAAGGGATGGCCCTGTGTCCTTTGTACTGCCGTGGGATGAATAATTCTTTTGAAAGCTCCTTATACTGTCCTCGAATATATTCGTATATAGTTATCATATCCTCTGTCACGTACCACACCCTACGAGCACGTGAGCTGCTTGCGGGACAAGGGTTAATACACTCGCTCGCAAGCGCCCCCACTTTTCACGTTCGCAGAAGTCCCTCAAATGGACAATATCTCCTCCACATGACAAGGGTGGATACACCACCCGCAAGCGCCCCACCCTTCACCTTCGCAACGGTCCCTCCAATGAGTAATATCTCCCCTAACTCCGTCCCAATATACCACCGTCACGAATAGCACACAAGTGAGCACGTGACTTAGATATGCAAGCAGGGTTAATACACAAGGCTACTCTAGCCAACTCGCCGTTCTCCTCTGCAAGGTACCTCCAATGAGTTAATATTAACCCCTTACTCAATTGCAATCATACCTATACACTGCCACCACCCGGGAAATGCAAATAAGATGTAAAATTAATATTTGCCAGGTTCCTGTTTATTATAGAAAAACTATGCGCTTTAACACACACACATCCGTTGTAGCAAAATGTGTCCGAAAATGTAAATACTCTCCCCAGAGCGTGCAACAGTTCATTCAGAGCCCAAAGCATTACTTATTAAATGTTATAATAGATATAAAAATACTGTGCTTAGATTACATAAAAAAAGTATTACAAGAACATACAGTTACAATAAATGCAGGACAGTTTCTCAAAATAAAAAGGATATAACCAAAAAGAAAACGTATACATCGTCACATGTCATGTTTTCCCCCCAGAGAGGTCACTGGTGTAGGAGAGGAGATTCACGTGCCTGGTCCAAACACACCTGTTGAAATCTGATTTGTATTTATTTCTTTTCCCTATAATCTTTGCCCAGATTTCAAGGACAATTTTCCCCATCGCAACCACATAAAACCAGCTCCCGTCGTAAATCAACGGAGATTGGCAGTTCTATGACGGAGTAAAAAAAAACCTCCTACCAAATGACGTTTAAACTCCTTTTCCATATCTAAAATGTATTCATAACTTTCCTTAACTTATACTTGCACGTACGTGAGCCACATCAGTACATTCAGGCGTTCATGGCGGATGCGGCAAGACTAAATATGACCATCTTAATCCTAAATTTAAGCAACGATTATCTGTCCCGTATTATCTCAAGTATACAACGTGTGATCTCAGAACGTGCCTCTTGGTGACACGATTACAGATTTGTAACTCTTATTATGCCGAGGGGGATGACATCACAGGATATGCTCATTTTTTTTTTTAATAAAGTCCTTCAATGAGGGCATGACCGGTGGGTCACGTCTCTGGAATGTACCAGCAATCGCTCACAAACATTTAGCTTCCTTTGAAACCAACAGACCAGTATCTGTTCAATGTTTCCGACCCCCCCCCCATCCCCCCTCCCTAAATTCCACATGCGTCACTTTTAGTGGGCTATCCGTCCGTGACAGGCCCACCCAAATAAGTTCGATTTGGATCGCAGCACCCACCCATGACAAGCCTGGACCTGTCATAACACAATATATGGTATTTTTAAACCCAAGTTCTTCTTGTTTCTTCTTTCTTTTCTTCTTTTCTTCTTCTTCTTCTTCTTTTTTTTTTCCCCTCCTTGAAGCCCCAGATAGATTAAAATACCTAATATTTCATGACACCCTCTTAGACGCCTCTTATCTAATGTAAATCAATATAATTTAGCTAGCCTCTCCTCATAAATCAGATTATCCACCCCCCCCCCTTATTAATTTGGTGGCTCTTCTCTGCACTTTTTCCAGTTCCATAATGTATTTTTTTTATGGAGGGGCGCACAACGCTATATACAGAAAACGCTGGACTGTAAGATCGAGCGCGAGTGGGATGATGTCAAGTGTTTGGATGTCACGATTTCGGCGATCGCCAGAGGGCGTGACACATCACTGATTCCACCAGACGGGGACCCCAACTATCGTTGTAGGATAAACCGCTGTAAAAGGAATATCGTAACGACTTTCCACCAGGACCGCCAGAGGATATACGTTGACCGAAGGCCCCCTCCCCACTGGTAGGACGACTAATCTCTGTCTTGGGAACCTAATACGTCAACGGAGCAGCCGGCACGGCAAGAGGATAGGTGGTTACCACGTTGGATTTTCACCATGACCGGATTGAGTGAGCCCCTGGCCCATCAAGGTTCGGGGGTGACCAGTGGGACCTCAATCGTCATAAGGGTGCCCTTCCGCACATATTGGGCAGTACTGGGTGGGCAGTGCTGCTTACAGGACAAGATTGTGTATCTACAGTTGTTGGGTTGAGTCAGATTTCTGCGCCCTGGAAAATGTGTTGATTTTGTGTCACGCTCTGTTCGTGGTGGACGTGGCTGTTTTGTGCTACAGTTGCGTCACTGGACTGACGGACAAGATTTTTTTGGATGGGGAGTGAGCAGAGACAATTGTCCTGGGACTTCTCTGACTCTTTATTTCTCCCCGCCCCCCTAGGCACACCTAGTCCTCCCCCTCCCCCAACCAACAACCCATCACCCAATGTGATACACACACATACACACACACACACACACACACACACACACACACTATGCACGTGTATGATAAATAGTGTTGTAAATATACACAGAACTGACACAAGTTTGTAATTGCCTTTATTGTTGTTTAATATAGTTTATAGTGCATTTGATTTTATTTACTATATTTAATTGTACATTGATTACATAAGTAACATGAATATACATACTTGCATAAATACACACAATATATCCAGGAGTGCCCTCTGCTGGCTGCCCTGCAGTATCACATCTCTCTGCAAGTATTATCATTGTAGAGGCGAGTGATACAGATAGGAGGGAGCTATGAGACATGGAGTCTGTCCCTCCCCCCGCAGGGTGACACAGTGACACAGACAGGAGGGAGCTATGGGACATGGAGTCTGTCCCTCCCCCCGCAGGGTGACACAGTGACACAGACAGGAGGGAGCTATGGGACATGGAGTCTGTCCCTCCCCCCCGCAGGGTGACACAGTGACACAGACAGGAGGGAGCTATGGGACATGGAGTCTGTCCCTCCCCCCGCAGGGTGACACAGTGACACAGACAGGAGGGAGCTATGGGACATGGAGTCTGTCCCTCCCGCCACAGGGTGACACAGTGACACAGACAGGAGGGAGCTATGGGACATGGAGTCTGTCCCTCCCCCTGCAGGATGACAGTGACAAGGACAAGAGACATTAAACCTCCACCCCCCCTTTCTTTATCCCATTAAGTACTCACATGGTTTGCTTGGTGTAATCATAGCTGGACAGTCTCTGTCTCTCAGCACTTCCACTGGACTCTGTAATAAAAACCAAGATGTATAATGATGCAGAATATTTATTCACCGATGATGAACACGCTGCGCTGTATAATGATGCTGAGTATAATGAACACGCCGCACTGTATAATGATGATGAGTATATCTATACACAGATAATGAACACGCCGCGCTGTATAATGATGCAGAGTATCGCTATACAATTCCAGGATGTGATTTACCTTAGAAAAGTTATTGAATCCTTCTCTGCAAAACTGTTTGTAATAATTGAAGTTTTCCTGGGTGGTGGCGACACTTAGATAGGTGAGAAATCTGTCCGGGCACTTCTCCACGCAGGTCTGAAAGGGTTAAATATTACAGCATCCAATTAGCAGTGTTTCAGGTCCCTAGGACATACGTCACCTCCCTATGTCACCCTGCGGGGGGAGGGACAGACTTCGTGTCCCATAGCTCCCTCCTGTCTGTGTCACTGTGTCACCCTGCGGTGGGAGGGACAGACTCCATGTCCCATAGCTCCCTCCTGTCTGTGTCACTGTGTCACCCTGCGGGGGGAGGGACAGACTCCATGTCCCATAGCTCCCTCCTGTCTGTGTCACTGTGTCACCCTGCGGGGCGTGGGACAGACTCCGTGTCCCATAGCTCCCTCCTGTCTGTGTCACTGTGTCACCCTGCGGGGGGAGGGACAGACTCCATGTCCCATAGCTCCCTCATGTTGATGTGTGTGTGGTTTGCGTGTGTAATGGTATGTTGATGTGTGTGTATTTCAATCCAACCTTATCTGCACCTCCCACCCTTGGCCCCGAGTCCCGTCTTTTCAGTACATGACCATTCGTGGTGCCGTGCAGGACAACCGAGCGTTGTATTGCCCCGTGGTGCATAGGCCGTCTGGACATGGGGGTGATTTTGTGTCTCAGTTGTTGGATGTGGTCACTCCCGTTATTACTGGAGTTCCCATGCTCTGTGGTGCTGAAGAACCTCAACATGTGGGTTGATGACCCAGATAAAGTGGCGACAAGGGATCTTTTGGGTACTGTGGGATCCATGGGATCTAGCCAATATGTGCATGGCCCGTCACCAGGGTTACCACCTTTTCTGAAGCCCAACCCGAAAAAAAAACAAAAAACTGCCGCGGTTGCCTATCGGCGCCGTCCTCCCGGTATCTGTCCTCTGCAACTCTTCTCTATGTGGCTGCGCGGGTTCACATGTTGCCGCGTTGCCATGCCAACGGGACGCAGCGTGACGGCGCACTGCGTCAAGTTGCCATGGCAACGGGACACCTAGGCGTCGCGTGAAAGCGCTACACGACGTGCCGTCATACAGCGTCTCAGCCATTGCAGCGGTCACGTTGCGTTCCTGTTGGCATGGCAACACTGTGCCATTAGACGTCGCGCGGCCATATTGAGTACAGCTGCACGGGTAAGATACCGGAACATGCCATGTCCGCCGCCACCCGGATGTTTACTAGGTAAACCCGTAGCCTGGAGATAAGAGGCCAAAACCCGTAGTCTCCAGGTTTAAAACCAGGAGTGGTGGCAACCCTGCCCGACACACGAGCACAGTCATACACTTGATTTGATCTTCGAGCAGGGGGTATCGGTTGGGGAGGTAACGTTTTCTTCCCCTCTATGGACAGATCAGGGTGATCCAGGCCCAGATTGAAGGCGCCCCACCATTTCTTAAATGGAGTGCTGGGACCAAGACAGCTTGGGTATGGCCTAGGAGGCTGCTTGAGCCCATCAGATTTAGGGCTGGTCTTGGGGCCCATTTATCCCCATTTTCTCCGGACGCCAACGTCTGCGTCCGTCGAAGTTCAACTTGACTCTCCATGCATCCACGGATGAAGTGAATAGTCTTTGGAGAATGTCTACTCGCAAATCCATAAGTGCGCTGTGGTATTCTCGCCACCTCTGGGACCTGCTGTAGGCTCTATGAAGGAAAGCGCATCAGTGGTTGAGTTCCTGTCAGGATATTGATCGAACAGCCTTGACGGTATGTCAACAGGCGTATAAGCGTGCAGTCGTCAAGGCCAAGAAAGCTTAAGTCGCCCTCCGAGAGGAATCGTTCAGCGGACCTCTCCAGAATGGTGAGCAGTCTGGTTTATTGATTCTGCTCCTCCATCCTGGTTTGTTCAACAGAAGAGCGATGTAAATTTAATTTGATTCTACGATGAGATCGGCTGCATCCGTGCCGCTATTTGTCCCTTGATGGACCCCATGATCCGCCTCGCCCTGCAGGTAAAGCTTGTCTTGGAAGAGTTCAGCATCATCTCAATCCAGGATTTCCTCTCCATCACGGCTGCGGTGAACTGGACTACTTGTGACTTGGATCCCTGTACATTATGGTTCCAGAAAGAGACCATTGATGAAGTTGCTCCGTGGTTGGTGGAGATCATGAACAGATCCCTCTCGGCAGGGGTGGTGCCGGTGTTCCTCGAAAAAGATGCTGGTTCTGACCTGTTGAAGGAAGTGGGTCTAGATGTTTATGTTCTCGCCAACTATCGTCCAATCTCCAACCTTCCCGTCGTATGGAAAGTGTTGGAGAGGGTTGGTTTCACCCAGCTGGAAGGTTGCCTGGAAATCTTCGATCCCACGCAGTCTGGATTTTGAGCCGGTCATGGAACAGAGTCGGTCCTGGTCTGGCTGGCGGTGGCGGCCTTCAACACGATTGATTATGGAGTGCTGCTGCATCGCTTGAGGGTATCCTTGGAACCGCACTACAATGGGTTGCCTCGTTTCTACAGGGCCATACCCAGCAGGTGGCTATGGGGTCCCATGTGTTACCGGTAGGGCCTGTCCCCTTTGGGGTCCATCAAGGGTTGGTGCTGTCACCACTCCTGTTGAACGTATATGTAAAACCGCTGGGCCAAATCATCCGTAAGCATGGCCTGGAGTGCCACCAGTATGCTGATGACACACTATGTTTCTATGCAGGGCAGCACAGGATGGCTGTAGTTACATTGACGACGTCTCTAGACGAGGTAGCGGCATGGATGGAGATGAATTGGCTGAAGCACAACCCTGACGAGATGGAACGAATGGTTTTTATAGGTTCGGCAAGACGCCCGAGTATGGGACAGGGGTTTGCGAGCTACTACCCCTACTCAATGGTGTACAGCCACTGCCCATGTCCCAGGTTCGAAACTTCTGCATCGTCTTTGACCAGAGTCTCAACGTACGAGCACAAGTGGCCCCAGTTGTTAAGACTGGGTTTTTCTATCTGAGGCTCTTTCGGAGTTTGCGCCTACTCCCCTCGTCTATGAACCTTGAGTCACAGGTCTAGATGTTGACGCGGTTGGACTCCGGGAATGCCTCATATGCTGCTGTGCCTGTCGCAGAGGCTTCAGCTTGTGCTGAACACTGCCGCTCGGATGCTGAGACATTTGCTTCTCGCTTTCAGCACATGACTCCCATCTTACTTGACCTACACTGGCTTCCGGTGGTCTTCCGGGTTCGGTTCAAATTGGCCTTTAAAACCTTGCAAGGTCAAGGGATACTGGCTATGATCTCCGGTCCTCAGAGGGGTTCTGCACCCTACACCAGGTGAGCAGCCTTCTCGCGGGGAGCTTCAGAGGTCTGGAACCCGCTTCCGCCAGAGCTCCGGTGAATACCAACCGTACCACTGTTTTGGGCCCGGAGTAAGCCGTACCTCTTCCTACTGGCTTTCCCTGTCTAACAAAATGTAATTGCGTAGAGTTTTAGTTTGTAGAGTGTTGCGGTGCTCCCTTAAGTGAATACATGATGTTGATGTAGAACTGTGTGTGTATATATAATGGTGTTAGTGTGTGTGCGTCTGTATCACTTTGTTGGTGTGTGTGTGTTTCTGTGTATCGCTGTGTTAACGTGTCTGTGTGTGCATCTGTATCACTGCTAGTATGTGTGTGTGTGTATATAAATGTATCACTGTGTTGGTGTGTGTGTGTATCAGTGCTAATGTGTGTTTCGCTGTGTTAATGTGTGTGTGCATCTGTATCACTGCTAGTATGTGTGTGTGTGTGTATATAAATTTATCACTGTGTTGGTGTGTGTGTGTGTATCAGTGCTAATGTGTGTTAACTCTGTTCCGCCGTTGTCCGTCCAGACGTTTAACACCACCAACATCACCCGCCTGTGCTCCGACGCCCGCTGCCAGTTTGCGTTCTACGGCGGCGAGACCTATTACCACAAGTACCTGATCGTCTTCCAAGTGTACAACGCCTTCATGTTCCTGTGGCTGGCCAACTTTGTCATCGCCCTGGGACAGGTGACGCTGGCCGGCGCCTTCGCCTCCTATTACTGGGCCTTCAAGAAACCCGACGACATGCCGGCGTTCCCCATCTTCTCCTCCCTGGGCCGAGCGCTGAGGTGAGAGCCAATGTCCAGCGTTCCCGAGGCGGGGACGTGTGTAATGGGTTAAAGGGGCAGTCCCAGGTAGGGGCAAAGTGACCTAATGACAGGGACGTGTGTAATGGGTTAAAGGGTCAGTCCCACGTAGGAGCAAAGCGACCTAATGACAGGGACGTGTTTAATGGGTTAAAGGGTCAGTCCCACGTAGGTGCCAAAGGACCCTAATTTACGGTGACGTGTTAAATTGTTAAAGGGTCAGTCCCCCACGTATAGGCCAAGGTGACCTAGATTACAGGTAACGTTGTTTAATTGTTAAAGGGTCATCCCCACGTGTGGCAACGGGTGACCTAATACAAGGGACGTGTTTAATTCCTCTCTCGTTCTGTGTCCAGGATCACACGGGGTTCCTCTGCATTTGGAATCTCTTATTCTCTCGCTAATCTGTGCAAGCTTGAACTCAGAGGTCAATGTTGAGATTGGGAATATCTGGCAACCTAACTAAAGTGAAGCCACAGGTAGGAGCTATGTGACATGTCTGTCCCTCACCCAGAGTTGACACCAGACAGAGGGAGCTATGGACACGTGGCCGTCTGTCCCTCCCCCCACAGGGTTGACAAGACAAAAGGAAACTATGGGACTTGGAGTCTGTCCTTACCCACCGGGCAGGGTGACACAGACAGGATGGAGCTATGGGAACATTTGAGATCTGTCCCTCCCACCGCCGGGGGACACCGTGACACGAGAGGAGGATCTCTGGGACAGGTAGTTTCTGTCCCTCATCCCCCGCAGGGTGACACAGTGACACAGACAGGAGGGAGCTATGGGACATGGAGTCTGTCCCTCCCACCGCAGGGTGACACAGACAGGAGGGAGCTATGGGACATGGAGTCTGTCCCTCCCCCGCAGGGTGACACAGACAGGAGGGAGCTATGGGACATGGAGGCTGTCCCTCCCACCGCAGGGTGACACAGTGACACAGAGAGGAGGGAGCTATGGGACATAGAGTCTGTCCCTCCCCCCGCAGGGTGACACAGTGACACTATATAATGACCCTGTTCTTCCTCCCTGTTCAGGGTTGGATAATAAATGTGCCCGCTTCCTCATGTGCTGTTTGAAATGCTGCTTCTGGTGTCTGGAGAAGTTCATCAAATTCCTAAACCGCAACGCGTATATCATGGTGAGAGGGGGGCGGGGCTACGGTGCTCCCAGGGGCGGGGCTAGAAGGGGGAGTTTCCTGGTGCAGGGCAGAGCTAAGAGAATTCAAGTAGGAGGGGCTAGAGAGGGGGTGTTTATAAGTGGGAGGAGCTAAGAGATTGGGTACAAGGAGGTGGGGTTAGGTAGGGGGGCGGAGTTACAGGGAGGGTAATCCGTGAGGGGTGGAGATACAAGGGGGAGGAGCTACAGGACCATCCGTGCAAAGGGGAGGTGCTGCAGTAGGCAAACTGGAGGGGGCGCAGGCGCTGTGTAAGACATGGCGGTGCGGGGGTTGATGTGCCTTTTCTGTGACAGATAGCCATATACGGCACCAATTTCTGCACCTCGGCTCGGAACGCCTTCTTCCTGCTCATGAGGAACATCATTCGGTGAGAGGGGCCCCTCTGCCTGCACAGAGCGTGTCCGGGGTGGTGTCTGACCGGCCCCCGGGATAACACGCCATCCGTTTTTGAGGTCGTATGCCCTGAATCTGATTGGCCCATAGTCCTCTGATATCATCGGTGATGTCATAATGGGCTTTGCACGTTCCCATTGGTCCACAGGCTATGACATTATGTGCTCTGCATGATACCATTGGTCCATAGTCCTATGACCAATTATTGATGCTGTAGTAATACTCTGCATAACTCCATTGGTCTATAGTCATCTGGTCTCATCAATTACCTCATGTGCCGGTCGGTCTTGTTTTCTGACCTCACCAGTGACATCATGTGCTCTGCATGACCCAAATAGTCTGTAGTTTTCTGATCTCAATGACCTCATCAGCTCTGCCCCCATCACTCCTGTGTTCTGACCTCACCAGTGACATCATGTACTCTGCATGATCTCATTCATCTACTGACCTCTCTAGGTGATGTCGTCATTACCTTCTCACCCATGACATCATATATTCTGGGTCTGAACTGGATCTCTTTACCCCTGAGCTGCCTCCTCTCTCCCTGGGTATCTAACCCTC
>WSYH01016945.1:0-12528 GCA_036426205.1 Ascaphus truei
TATATATATATATATATATATATATGTATGTATGTGTTTATGAGATATATATCTACATATACACACGTAGTTAAACTCTGATGCAGACAGGGAGTTAACCAGACTGAAAGATACACAGTGAAATGTAGCAAAAAAAACAGACAAAAACATTTGCAGGTGTGTGTGTGTATATCTCATTACATGTCTGTGTAAGCACTATTTTCATAATGCGAACACTGTGTATTTCCTCACCCACATTGTTTTTTAATTAAAATTGTACACTTGTTTTGAGAAAGTAGATAAAAATAGCTTAATGTGCCTTTCACAGTGAAATGGCTATCAGAAACCACAAATGTCAACCAATTATTTCTACACTATCCAATTGGTGTTTGGAAAAAGGAGTAAAAGATTAAACTTTTTTCCTGACCTTGAATTGAAACACACAAAATAGATAACATTGAAATAGTTTCACATTCTGAAAACAGAACATAGAAGTCCACTCACATTATTTCTGAAGCTGCAATGGGTGAGGATTTAATTCTGAACAGCCATCCACACAAAGGGTATAAAATGCTGATTGCGGAGGCTATCATATCAACTGCGGAACACAAAGCCAACGTGGGCCAGATCTATGGTTTCATTAGAACAAAGTATCCTTATTACCAAGAACCTGGGCGGGCGCAAAATTTTAAATCCTCTGTAAGATTCACTTTATCAACTAATGAATGTTTTGAACGTGTGCAGGATAACCTACATGAAAGGTATGGTTTTTGGCAGATTGCACCGCAATTTAAAATCACCATGGAACACGGCACATATCTTCTGATAAATAGCATATTTATTCCTAATAACAATAGCAATGGATCCGCTACTACTGTTCCGTGTGAATCGATACCTGCTGCAATATCTGCACCCTCCATTCCTGAAACACACATTCGACAAGAACATAACTACTATGATTTTTTACCAAGCCTTTATGCTGCAAACGCATTTGAATGGGTACCCGAAGAAATGAACGTACCTCCGGACCAATTGTTTGAAGAAGGCAGTGGCGATTCCTATGAGCGCCTCATGGAGGAGATGTGTGTCATACAGGATTCAGCGGTTGGGTCAACCATGGATGCAAATGCATTGTCTTTCTGGAGCGACCAGTTGCAGCCAGACAAAGTGTTACTTCTACAAGAATGGTAAATATAACAATCGTTAGGCGTTGCCTCACCGTTAAAACTTTTTTTTTTTTTCTAACCACCATTTTTACTTTAAATGCATGGATACAGCGTAACATTGCAGACTGCATAACATGTAGCGATCACAAACACATTTTTTCCTATTACAATATAGTAGAACCAGAAAGATTAGTACACATTGCTCACGGAATAAATATACCTACTTTCCTATCTCTTAAAACATATAATAGCAACATGTTACCATAACTGTAACACACACCTGTTTGTTTATCATGCAACATCTAAAAAAAAAACGGGTCGGCCACGTATGACGTGGGACCCTTGTCATGTGCCAAGGCGTCCTTAAAAAGGATTACGGATGTAAGGCCCGCCCCCAACCGACGTGCGCGCGTCAAAGCCTATTGGCTGTGTCTGTTTGTTATAGTTACGGTCACTGCACTGTGTAATGCGTGCGCGTCTGTGTTTGTGGGCGTGCACTGTGCGTTAGCCCAATGTTAATTCTGTGGGAGGAGTGTTTCGTGCGCTTCACGCTGGCTTAACATTATGTCACACGTATTATATTTGCGCATTGTGTGATCGGCCATGCTTTCCGTCCACACACGTCTGTTTAAAAAGATTACAGATGTACTCGTTTAGAACGAATGTGGTTTCGCCTTCATTGTATTTGAAATAAATATTTTATGGTTAATGGTATTTACAACATGTATTGAACGCACAACGTACGCATTGTTTTGCGCATACGCTAACACTTAGTCGACCCAAGCGTGAAGTGCGTGCGCACGCACGCACATTTTTAAGTATACAGCCAACGTAAAGTTCATATACATAGTTATGCGTGCTACGAAATGAACAAAAGGATACATAATGATGTATACCTCTAAACTTGTACTTCTAACATATAAGTGAGTGACGTGTGTATATACACAATCATATAGAGATGTGTAACGCGTTGTCACGGATACATATATATTAAGGTGCCATCTTTGACCATCATGTGTTTGCTGTATTTCAGAGATGTCGGGGAAGATTCAATCGGATCAATGTATGATTTCTGAAGAGTCTAACGTTATATGAGATGATTGTGAGGAGGAGCCACCGACTACTATACTACATATGGAACAAATTTTATATTGCTTGCAGCGCTTATTAACAAACAATTAAAAATGTGATACCATTATGCCAATATTGCATAAGCACTTAATTAACATAATGATGTTGCTAAACAGTGCAGTTAGAAAATGTATTGAGTGTTCTTTAATTAGTACTAACATTATATGCCATGGTGTGTTTTATATATAACAACCATTCCCACTCTGCAAACACATTTGTGTATTCTATTGTGTAATGGAACGTATGACTGTCGAAACTATGTAAAGGACACTTACAACCAACTTGCCATTTCTTGGTAAAAATCTCTTGTAACATGGGTATGTTGATAAAATGGTTTGGGAATGTAACAAATAATGTTATTGGCAAGATGTTGTGGTCACCTACAATGCATGATGTTATGAATATTACGTCAACATCATGTAATCAAGTACGTTTATGTGTATATTTCATGTACCAAACAACTATAGTTTACTGTGTTTATTAAACGTTCAACACATACATAGTACAGTCAATATGATGATATAAGCTACCATAATAAACCTGCTGTTATCATTTGTCGGTGTTATAGATGGATCATACACAAATTGATACAGACACAAACAGTTGTCTTAAAAAGTGTGCCTATGCTAATGTGCACGTGATTGACGTGTAAATTTTGAGAGTACTTGTTAATTATCATCATGATAATGATGAAGTGACGTCAATGACATTCCAAATATATTAACAACATTGTCATTGTGGGAAATTATTAATGCAAAATTACAGTAACATTTGTGACACAATTGTGTTTTTATTTACAGTTTGACACTTGTTACATGTAGGTCACATCAACACACATGTGTGACTTATACATACACATGTGACAATGTTTAATTAATGTTGACAAATAATTTATAGCATTAATAATCACCTACATTGCAAAATATAAGATGTACAACCCATTGTTGTGATTACAGGCATTCATGCATGGAGTGTTATGATCAGTCAATTGCATCCGTGATTAATGACCTCCCGTAAGTTAAAAAATATCAACATTTATCACCTTCTCTCCAAACACCTCTATATTACATGAATGGAATTTATAAGGGAACATACATTAAATGTGATGAAATGGGAGTAATCATTTTATAATACAATGCACATGAAACCTCAGTAGTAGCTAAATGCATGTACATGATACAGAAAGTACATGTATGTAACATTTATCGTTTACCAATATGTTGGGTTTTTACTTCAATTAATTATACGAATATTGAGGTAGGCACATCTTATGACAGATGTCAGCAAATATACATACCATGATCAGTCATACTGGAGATATACCTATAATACAATGGAACAATATATTAATTGCAAACATTGACATGCCATCTTCACTACCATAAGCAATACAGCAAAGTGTGTATTTGGTGTTAAATGTGCAACACCATGTATATTTTATCACATTCAAAATGTAAACCAGCCTGGTGTACACATCATATGGATGTACACTGCAACAATAACATAACCATACTGCAAGAATGAATGACTATGGCCATACTATGTGTATTGTGTTTGCATAAGGAACAACACAATGCTAAAATATTACTGATTTGTTACACCAGTTGTATTCACATACACACAACTAATTTACAATGGAAGAGGGATTATATAACCTGTGCAACAATAACATACCGGTGCCACATCCCTTTGTGCACACAGCAGAGAAAAGAAAGGTGTGCAACCCATATTCATCTGTGTCCTAACAGAAGGTTATGTAAAAAACAATTAGTGTTAATATTACATAATTAATATATAAAAGTAGTACTATGAAAATATATGTTTTTACTTACAAGAAAAAAAGGAATTTATGACATTCTGGCGTGTCTGGCCACCACTGTCTGTTTGTTCATTTTCAGCAGCTACATGGGTGGGATGCTCGTCTACCAAAGCGTCAGGTAGGTCTGATTGTACATTATGTGTCAGTGCCACATTGTGCAAAATGCAACAGGCAATTATAATATCAGACACTTTTTGAGGCTTGTATAGAAGAGCCCCACCAGTTCTGTCGAGACACCTAAATCTGGTCTTGAGTAGGCCAAATGTCCTCTCTATAACAGATCTTGTAGATTTATGGGCTGCATTGTACCTCTCCTCTGCTTCAGTTTGAGGGTTTAGCACCGGAGTCAAGAGCCACGGCCTAATTCCGTATCCTGAGTCACCTATAATCAATGGAGCACACATAAGCTTACATTAGTTATAAGATTCTACAATGAAAACATTCGTAAACAAATATGTGTTTTGTGTTACAACATCCAAATATGTACTCACCCAGCAGCCAGCCATGTTCAAAATGTCCCTCTTCGAAAGCATGGAAGACTGAAGAGTTCCTCAGGATAGAGGAATCGTGACTGGAACCAGGGAATTTGGCTACCACATGCATTATCCTCATCGTGGCATCACATACCACCTGTACATTCAGTGAATGGTAGTGCTTACGATTGCAGTAAACATGCTCACTCTGACTAGGTGCAATCAAAGCAACATGTGTGCAATCGATTGCACCCAGCACACATGGTATCCCTGCTATGTTATAAAAGCCATTCCTGACTTCCAGCCACTCTGTCGCCTCTGTAGGAAAATGAGTATAATTCCTAGCGCGTCTATTGAGTGCATAGAGAAACTGGGTAAAGGCCCGCGAGAATGTAGATTGCGAGACCCCGCCCACTATGCCCACAGTTGTCTTGAATGACGTGGAAGCAAGATAATGTAATGAGCACAGCATTTTAACAAGGCCAGGGACTGCACGACCTCTGGCTGTCCAAAAATCTAAATCAACCCTTATCTCTTCATAAAGAGATAAGATTGCTGCTGAACTCAAACGATAGCGACTTACTATCTCCTCCTCACTCATCTCATCTAACAGGGTTCTCTCCCTGTACACACGCGGATGAGGCACAACTTGTCTCCTCTGTCTTCTCCTCTGATCTCCTGTCCCTCTACCTCTCCCTCAGCCTGTCCCTCTCCCTGTCCCTGTCGTATCCGCGTGCCTGTCCCTGTCACTGTCCCTGGCTCTGTCCCTCCCTTGCCCTATGTCATTCTCTTCATCAGCAAGCATGTCATGCAAAAGAATGTTCCGACGTCTCCTAAACAATCGCAACATTTTGAAATGAGTAGCTGTGAATGAGCAGGTAATGGGCGTCCTTTAAATAGGTATGTGATGATGTCAGGTGACATAGTAAAATGCAACATATTAACATATTAAAGTACTTGGCTCCCAAGCTGTCTCCATTTGATCTAAGAATTATTTGTTCTGTGTATTCAGCAGGCAATCATGATATTTGACAATGATGTAACGTGAAGCTTTGTACAAACATTGTTTGAAAATTATTAGTGTAATGTGCAATGCATGTAACACTTCTGAACGCAACAGTCAGTCATGTAATTAGTCAAAAAGCCTGAGATTGACGTGGAAAAAGTTTGCTGTAACATGTGTAATTAGCCATGTTATTGTGACATGTTCACAACAATGAATTCTCGTGTGCATATGCATACATTTATGTAATGAGGATAGTTGCTATAGAATCAGTTTGAAAGGTGTCACAATGATTAATTACTGTACATATGTGTACAAGTTAGGTTGAAGTGCTTGTAATGCAACGGTTACAATGTGAACATGCAATGTGATTGAGTGTCCAATAACTGACATCATGAAAAAAGGGAGGACCCAAAGTACATGTAAACATGAGAAGAAAGATGTACATGAACGTTTAAAGATGCGTTACACATTACAAGCATTGTGTAATGTAAAGCAAAATGAATATACGGTGGATGTGTTAGATGTGTGACATGTGTAACATCATATAAACAATTGTCGCTCAGTTCAGTAAAATGTGTGATATGACGTGAGGTTCTCCTTTAAGAGTTGAGTATAGGATTTTCCCTTGACACATCATCACATGATGAGTAATGTGACACGCAAATGATGAAAACATATAAAAGTACAATGTAAATCAAATAATACACGTCAGGTGTGACACAATGCAGTGAATGCCCCCCACACTGTAATGCTAATCACATTTGTATTGTGAGCAATGGAACGTAAACAGTACTATAATGTTAAACGTCCCCGCTCCATTGACTCCATTGATTTACAGATGATTTTTTTTGCTAAGTGCCGTTCCGGCTGCCTTAGCGATCGTTCTCCCCTCCAACTTGCCAACTTTAGTTGGCGGGAGAAATTGGCCATAAAGTCTCAATTTCTTAGTGCCGATCAGCCCCGATAAGCTGATTTTGCTACTTGAATCCAGCCGATTTAAAAAAGTGGCGATAAGTGCCGAAAACAGGCTTATCGGCAGCAGACTGGCCATAACAAAATTATCGGCTACGAAACCTGCCGAAATCAAGCACATATCGGCGCTTACTGAATCTCAAACCCAATTTTGGCTATAAAATGGCGAAAAAACCCTTATCAACGCTTACTGCATAGAGCCCTCAATCACTACAGATGCCTGCGGGACATGTGCACAAGGCAAACAAGGCACGCAAAAGCACAATATTACTCTGACAATCTCCACCAAAATACATCAAACCCAGCTAACTTCTGGAAGGTTATCAACAATATATTTCAGCCTCCTAACCATCAACAACCAAGTAATATCACTAAGGGGGATATTACTCTGACAAACCCCACTGACATTGCAAATGCATTCAATGATTACTTTGTGTGGTGTGCCACTAACTTATTAGCAAAATGCAGCCCAAACCACAAACCTGAATCTCATCCTGGGAGTGCCCACATAGCCCCACCCCCTCCCAACACTGCCCACAATTTTCAATTTGGCCCAGTATCTGAAGAGGAGATTACACAAGCGCTCCTCAAACTAAAACTAAGCAGCCAATGTGGACCTGACTTACTACAATCTAGGTTCCTACGACTTGGTGCCCCAGCCATTGCCAAACCGATTGCTTCCATAGTCAACTCTATCCTGTCTGCAGGCCATATCCCTAAGACCTGGAAAACTGCCAGAGTTGTCCCAATCTTCAAAAGTGGGGACAAAAACACTGTCTCAAACTACAGACCAATCTCACTTCTCCCAATTCTATCCAAAGTCCTGGAAAAATGTGTCCACTCCCAATTAAGCGATTACTATACCAAGACAAATTTCCCTAGCCAATTCCAATCTGGCTTTCGTCCCAAACACTCCACCGTAACTACCCTGCTAAAAGTTTGCAATGAAATCCAGTGTGGAATGGAACGGGGACAACTCACTGGTGCAGTATTCCTAGATTTTGCAAAGGCTTATGATACAGTTGATCATGCTATCCTGCTTAACAAACTCCAGAGCTCTGGAATAGGGAAGCATGCTTTAAACTGGTTTCAGTCCTACCTATCAGGAAGATCCCGACATGTGTCCATCTCAGGCTCTAACTCCAACCCCCTGGATATCACCTGTGGTGTCCCGCAAGGCTCTGTTCTGGGGCCCCTACTCTTCTCAGTGTTCATTAAATGATCTTCCCACAGCTTGTAAGGAAGCCTCAATACACATGTATGCAGATGACACAATCCTATATGCACACAGCCATAGCCTCTCTGACCATCAACACATACTTCAGTCTGACTTTTGAGACTCGAAAACTGGATTTCCCAAAACAAACTGTTTTTAAACACTGACAAGACTGTAACAATGGTATTTGGGACCAAGACTACATTTTTGAAGCTTCCAGCGAATGAGCTCCTGATTAGAACCAACGCTAACACCACCCTAACCCCTGTCACTAGTTTTAAATACCTGGGCTTATGGTTTGACTCCCACTTAACATTCGGAATGCACATTGATACCCTGACAGCCAAGACCTATGCCAAACTAGGGGTACTTTACAGGAACAAATCCTCCCTAAGTCTCCTGGTCAGAAAACGTATCGCACAGCAGATGCTAATGCCAATTATTGACTATGGAGACACAGAATATGGCACGGCACCTCAAACCCACCTTAGCAAACTTGACACCCTCTACAATTTAATTTGTCGTTTTGTTCTCCAATGCAACTACAACACACATCACTGCGAAATGCTCAAAGACCTAGATTGGTCATCTCTCGAGTCTAGGTGCAAAGTTCACCTTTCCTGTCTTGCCTTTAAATTCTTTATGGGCAAGCTACCCAGCTATCTGAACAAGCTCCTCACCCTTACCACATGCAGCACTTATCACCTGAGGTCAGACTCCAAAAGACTGTTCATGGTCCCAAGGCTCAACAAAGTATCCGGCCGCTCCTCCTTCTCTTACCGTGCACCCCAAAACTGGAACAACCTACCGGAGACTCTTACATCCACCACCAGTTTAAGTTCTTTCAAATCTAAGGCTGTCTCACATTTTAATCTGGTCTGTAACTGTTTCATTCGCCCATAATATATATTTTCTTTAACTGTGCATGCAATGTCTTGTATTTAATGTATACCCTGTTCATTTATGTAACTGTATTTGTAACCATGTATTACAGTATTTGTCCTAACTCGGTGCCCAGGAAATACTTGAAAACGAGAGGTAACTCTCAATGTATTACTTCCTGGTAAAATATTTTATAAATAAATAAATCACGATGCCTGAAAGCCTGTGGCGGGTGCTCAAACGTTCCAGCAGAAACGGTGTTAAGATGATGCGATTTTTGCCTTCAGTGAGGGAAAAAAGTTTCATAATTTAAAATCATCTTTTAAAATAATTTCCTAGTAGTATCTAAAAACTAAGGAGCTTATTTTATATGTGCCAACACACCTGATTTGGAAAATTTCAGACAAAACGTCCCATTAAGTCAATGGAGAATCTCATTTGAAAGCTGCCCAATCGTTCACTTCGGCTGATATAGATTAAGCCCTTAAGGGTTGGGTAGTTTCACTCCTGTTATGTTTTTGATTTGAATTATAAAAACATTTCATATTTTTATTCCAAAAATGTTTTAGTGTTTTGGTACTGGGTTTGCCAAAATTCAATTTGTTTGGATTTAGACATTTTTCAAATTCTGGAAACAAATTCTAAATAAGCAGGAACATGCTATAATAGCAAAATAAAGCACGAGACATGCTTGAAATAAGTACAAAATCCTAAAAACAATTGGAAAAATAAAATCATACAACTGCTATTCATTTTCAAGAGCAAGGGGGATTGCTGCACTAACCAAGCTATATCTACTTTCATTGATTATTATGAAAAAGGGACATTTTACAGTCATCAAACACAAATCACATTATCAGCTTTGTTATGTAATATAAAATCTTGATGCCATCCCTAATTTGTTTATTTTTCCATGGTTTTCTACATCATCCCAGATAATATACGGTGTATTCTACCACACATAATCTAAATATATCCAGCACCAGTCCAATAAAGCAGATATAACATTACACATTCCACCTATTGGTTTTAACATAAATTAACCAACAACATATGGGAATTGGGTTCTCTCATATGCTGTCTTCAGAGATTAGCATCCTGTCGTATTTTCAAACAATTCACTCTCTTCCACAACTCAGACACACATTACTGTCCCTTTTTGCCAGTGTTTGGTAATTTATGATTATTTTCAAAGTCTTCAACAGTGATTACAATGTCTAAGTTAATCTTCATCTTGCCTCCAGTCCTTTTTTTTTGTACGTGAGAGCCTCATTAGAACCAGCATTCCATATGTGCGCTGGATATATTCTGTTGCTCACCTGAAGTATGGATGAGTAATTCTAAAGAAATTCTGCTCAGACAGCAATATACATAGAGATGCAGCGGCCGTTATTCGAACATTTCATGTGTTGTATACCTTGGAATACCCATGTCATGGCGCGGGATTTCTTCCAACCTTACCGCCTTAAGACGCATGTTGACGCGTGTTTTTATCGAGTGCAGAAAATGGCATTTTAGTGTTCTGGTTTTTAAACACCTGCAAATTGACACAGTAGCACAGTAGTGTACACATTACAATTCATTCATTTCTGCCACGGATACACGAAGAATTGCACCCAAAGAAATCAGAATCCATGAAATTCAAACAAATGAACCGCGGTAAACAGAGGTGTGCCTGGTGTGATTAGCTGCGTGAATGCCACATGGAGTACAGCAGAGCACACGAAAACGGCTCCGTAATATTTTCGAATGACGGCCGCGGCATCTGTATACTGACCCTGTCCTATCTTGCCTATGTGTCGCCATGTCATTTTTCGAGGCACACAAAATGAAACTATTAAAAGAGCAACGGCTCACTACTAGTCAATATTCTCTTGAAAGTATCTTCCCTGTACTGGAAAAAAGTTTATCTCCATTCACATTACTGGGTCCATAAATTCCCTCTACCACTGGGAAGCCTACATGATTTGGAGCATTCTTGCGTACAGAAACAGCGAGCACTGCAGTACTTTTATCAATGTACAAATCACGAATCTCCAATTATCTGTTTAGACTTTTCAACCTGCTTGTACTGTAAATGTGTCTAAATAGAACATTCAACACAAAGGAATGCCAGAGTAAAGAAACAAAACATGATTGGTAAGAAACGACTAAGAAAATATTTTTGATTCCTGGAAGATACAGTGTAAATCATGGGAATTAAAATCATTGTACTTTCAATCCTACATTAAAAACATGTTAGAGCCTTCTGTCAGTAAAGACAAGTGTCTCACATTGGTACGGGTAAACCTGTTTCATTCTTTCATATACTGGAAGGTTAATCAATAACGGGTATATGTTTTTTTTCCTAATGTATACCAGCTGCAAAACCTTCACAAATAACAGCACCAGATTTATCAAAGAACATTAACCCCATGGACAGATATTGGAGTTTTTCCATATGAAAATCTGGGGCAATTCTTTTTTATTTTCCCTTATAAATTTGAGGCAGTTGTTTTGTCCCAATTTTGCAGTCAGAAGGCATTAATAAATATCCCCTATAATCCCTAGTAACTGCCTTTGTGTGCTGCTTTATAGCACATAGAATTTGGCAACCTTGCCTCGCAGCAGCTTCATCACGGCATGTGGTTGTTTGCACCTGGCAGCTCGCTTCCTTATTTGGGCATTTATGGCTGCCCTGGAATCCAGACCGGCAAGGTGACAAACTACGTCCTGGAATTCTGCCCTTAGAATGTCCATTAAGTTATGGAGCAGTTAAGTTATTTCCATTAAGAATGTCCAGGATAGTTGATGGAACTGCCACAGAAGGGGGAGTTAACTTGGGATCAGTCATAAGTGATGAGTGGGGGGCAGCCGCAGGTGATGGGTGGGGACCAGCCGCAGGTGATGGCCAGGGACCATCCACAGGTGATGGCCAGGGACCAGCCGCAGCTTGACGCCTGGGGAGCTGTTGTGGGCTCATCCAGAGCTTCACCTGGCTCTTCAGGCTCACTGACCTCTGTGAAGATGATGTTGAGCTCCTTCTCCTCAACCTGAGCTTCTTCAGCTATATCTTCCTCTTCCTCAACCTGTGGCTCTTCATCCACTGACACTGCCTGTTGGGCTAATTGCATCTGCTGTCTGTAAAATGGCGCTGAAAAAAAATATCATATCATCCAAGACATTCATAATAAACATAAGTACATGTAATCTCAGGATTGATTTTGATTTTCTTAGACCAAACAGACATTTGTAAACATCTATCTTCAATTATAGAACATATTAGCATTAGATTATATAGAAGGCCTCATCCATAAACTGTTGCTAGAAGGGCTTTACTCACATGAACAGAAATGACAGCTAAGGCATGCTATAGTTTATAAACTTTTTCATTTTGCTATATCAATTAGAGTGACGCCCAATTTTCAAGTATGTTCTGGTCAATAAGTGATGTAAAGTATTTTAAAAGTGATTATTTCAAACATGATTGCGATGGCTAACATGAGAAGTCTGGAATGCATTTATCTATGACCATGATTTGAGGGACTCAGGTCTTATGAGAGCACACATGTAAGCATGTCACATAGATTATTTAGCTAAGTACTCCTCATCTGTATGTGTTGCACTGCAAATAAGACAGTAATGTTTGTTTGGATGTTCAATAATGTGTCTTAAGTGAAATGTATACTTCAGATTGATATACAGTGTATTATAAAGGTACTGTATTATCACTTACCAGGTCTCCCTAGATCCCCTGAGTCCACAAGGCCAGATAGTCCCTGTGGACGGACGATTACAGAGGTACACACTTGGAGTCGTTTATAATGTGAAATTATAATAAGGCTTTATTGTGCCTTTTCCTTTTCATCAGGAAATTCATCCAAACAAGGGGGGGGGGGGGGGGG
>WSYH01016946.1:0-12524 GCA_036426205.1 Ascaphus truei
ACAGTATATCTATTGTTTATATTGCTGCATATTAATAGAACTATATATTGTGTAGATCTATCTCATTTTATACTATTTTTACTGTAAATAATGTGCTGTACTTGTGGCCTACTGCACTGTAACTTACCGGATTGTTGTTTTTCTGTACATTATAGGGAGACAACTCTTCTGGTTGACAAAATAAGTGAAGAGAATGATGAGAAGAGGGCCTTAAGGGTCAAATACACTCTGCAGCAAAATCACAATCTCACTGTATCCGAGACCAGCATAAAGAAGATGAGATGCAGAATTGGATGGAAATATGGATGTGTGAGGTTAGAACTGGACAGTACAGGAGGTTAAAGTGTTGTTTAAGAAACTGTACTGTACCTACTGTATAAAATTATTCCTTGTCATTACAGAGCGTACCCTATGATAAGCTACGTTAACAAGATCAAGAGAGTGGTCCAGTCCCAGGCATGGATCGACAGTGGAGAAACGTTCCAGGATTTCATCTTCACTGACGAGTCTACTGTTTCGCTGGAGAGATTTGCCACCTTTGCATTCCACAAAAAAGGTCGCATATCTATGAAGCCACGTCCAAAATACCCAGTGAAGATGCATGTGTGGGGTGCCATCTCTAGGCGTTGACCAGGATGCATCGTCATCTTTGAAGGTACAGTAAAATTATGTCACACGCTTTTGCCTTATGCACTGTACTGTACTGGTGTGCAGTTTTTTGAGCACTATTCTTTTCTTGTTATAGGAATTATAAATAAAGTTTTTTTCCAAGAGAAAATTGTGTCTGAGATTGTGGAATACATCACATCAAAGGAATGGTGTGGGGGATGTGTACTGTACTGTAGATAAGATAAGAAGTTGAAATACTGCAGTGCAGTAAATTATCCTGTGTGTGTGCGGGGGCGAGCGAGGGGAGAGCGCTGTATATGCCGAAATGTGATACTGTTACAGCACACGCCTATGCGTTTCAACAATTTTCAAATGCGACATACAGCACTGCACATGCATGTATAAATATGCAAATTTACAATTACCGCTCGCGCACACGCAGACTGAGTACTGACGTAGGTTGAACTGCTAAAGTATTAGACTTCGAAGACAACAGCTCGCGAACGCCCCCCTGAGTTTTTAGACGGTGTTGCAGTATTGCAGACAGCGCTAATAAAATGCTAATATTACGAGCGCTAAAATACCGCTATACACTCCGGACAAAAAAAAACATACTGCATCTGCCCGCGGTTATCAGAGTTGTGCCACTACGGCCGCACTAGGGTAAAGGCGGCCGCAGCTGTATAGTGACTGATGTTAATCAACCAGAAGGGGTCGAATGAAAATATCACTTGACATATGTATAGTCAAACCAAAAACCCTTATATATTAGGAAGCTGAGGGTAGGTGAACTGAGTGGATAGAGGATGGCAAATATTGGTCATAAGATTGGATGGAGAAGCTATATATGATATAATGGAGAAATGTTGTCTAGAAAAGTTCATCCATAACTATATATTCATAGTTGCTTAATATCCAAATCCATTCATTAACCCTAACTAGTACATCCATCTATTTGTACATAACAAATGTATAAATAATCTACATGTAAAAACAGGAAAAATGCTCTATAAGAACTTCAAAGAACATCTTAAAGCTTGTTTTGTAAACACAGAACAAGAGGTGATACAAGATAGGGAATATGCCGGGCAACATATTAAAAAGGCAACATATAAAGAAAGATAACATCTTCACGAAAGCACCATATTGAAAAGGCATATTGAAGAAAAAACATTGAAGAAAAAACATATTGAGAAAGGGGACACATTCAAAGCAGTGATGTTTAAACAGTAATCATAAAGTAATCATAGAGTAAATTAAATGACTACATGCTGGACTAATCTGAGCTGATTAAGCAGATAGTTAGAAAACATTGGAATGTTTTATCTGTGGATCCTGCCCTCAAGGACATCATCAATGAGGGACCCAAATTCGTCTTCAGATGTGCTAAAACAATTTCCAATTCTGTGTCCCCGAGTCTCTACCTGTCCCCTGATGATACTATTAGAAATCCTCTTCCGGTTGGCTCTTTTAGATGTTCCAATTGCAAAATCTGTAGGTACAAGACAGACAGGGTCAGATTTCCATCCACAGCGACAGATCAGCGATATAAATCTAAGACATTTATCAATTGTAATACAAAGTTTGTTGTTTACCTCCTGACCTGCCGCTGTGGAAAACAATATATTGGTCGCACTATTCGAGCCCTTAAGGTTAGAACAATGGAACATGTGCGTCTAATTGAGAGAGGTGATCTTCTGCACCCTGTGTCTCACCACTTCTCATGTTGCAGCCAGGGTGGCTTGGGAGGTTTTTCCTTTATGGGAATCGAGCAAGTCTCTTGCTCCATTAGAGGTGGTGATAAATTGAATGCATTGAATCGACTAGAACTCTTTTGGATATTCACTATCAAGACAAGGGTACCACTTGGCCTTAATACCGATTGGGATCTGGATACTTTTTTGGACAATTAAACTACCTTTGCCCAATAGCCAGATCCTGTCAGAATATGGGTCATGATCTCATAGTGAATGTCTTTTAAATATTGATTATCTTATACGGACTGAACCCTCATATATGGACTGAACCTTCATACTATAATTTCTAAAGAAATTTGAATATGTATTTTAATTGTTTTTTGATTACTTCTGATGTAACAGTCTGTATTTTTGAGTTAGTTCAGCATGTAGTCATTTAATTTACTCTATGATTACTTTATGATTACTGTTTAAACATCACTGCTTTGAATGTGTCCCCTTTCTCAATATGTTTTTACTTCAATGTTTTTTCTTCAATATGATGCCTTTTCAATATGGTGCTTTCGTGAAGATGTTATCTTTCTTAATATGTTGCCTTTTTAATATGTTGCCCTGCATATTCCTTATCTTGGATCACCTCTTGTTCTGTGTTTACAAAACAAGCTTTAAGATGTTCTTTCAAGTTCTTATAGAGCTTTTTCTTGTTTTTACATGTAGTATATTTATACATTTGTTATGTACAAATAGATGGATGTACTTAGGGTTATTGAATGGATATTAAGCAACTATGAATATATAGTTATGGATGAACTTTTCTAGACAACATTTCTCCATTACAGTATATCATATAAAGCTTCCAATCTTATGACCAATATTTGCCATCCGCTATCCACTCAGTTCACCTACCCTCAGCTTCCTAATATATTAGGGTTTTTGGTTTGACTATACATATGTCAAGTGATATTTTCATTCGACCCCTTCTGGTTGATTAACATCAGTCACTATAGAGTAAGACAGGGGGGTCTTTACAAATATGTTTACTTTGTTAATACATATATTTTTAAATTTCATTCATTTATAATAGTGTTATGTCTTTATTCACAGCACATTATGTGGTTATATTACGGGCTGCACGTGATCTTGCATCTCGCTGTCACTCTCCTACCCCGCACTCGGTGTATTCTGTGAGCCCTGGGACTTTTGGTTGGTACTGCGCAAGCGCACTCCGCCTATGGTCCGCGGCTCGCTATGTCTGCTCCGGGTGCGGGGAGGGATCAGTGTCTGGATAGTGTAGATGCGCGCACTCGGAGCCTCAGTGACGTGTGCACTTAGGGCAATCTGATGATGCACCTTCCCCGCTTCCCGCAGCCTCCACTGACATGGAGGACTTTCCCCTAGTTGGTTACTGCGCAAGCATGTACCACTGGGGGTTGTTAGGCCTCATATGCTTCCGGATTGGTAGTCAGGGATGGGGCTAGTCATCGTCAGCCCCGTGCACATACACAAGCTGTATACACACATCAGGAGATCATTAGCAATTAGAGAGGGCTTACCACACTTGTGCTGTGAGTATTGGTTGATTATGTTATTTTGTGCCTATATATATGTTAATAAAGTTGTGATATGTATACCTTGAGAAAGCGCTCTGTGAAGCGAGAAACGTTGGTGGGGCTTTCCTTTGCCCTTTTTTCCATGACCAATGGGATACGCACCCTCCACTCTATTACTTTCTGGATACCTGCAGTAGTGCTCTGCCAGTTCTCTTCCTTTCTACAAGTTTACCCTTTGGACGGAAGCACACCTGGGGACCCCTCACGTGTGGATCGCATGGACATTGCAGCACTCAGAGTGAGTTAACAGCTTGCTACATGTTTTCCTGTTAAGGACCTTATGACATTTGGTACATTCTAAGGTGTTATAATGCACAATTTTCCTGGTATTATAGTTTACTTTGGCATCACTTATTATTGAGCTCATTATCCAGGATTAGCTACCCAGTACCTGTCTTCTATCAAGCTTATGTCTAGTGGTCCCCGCGCAAGTATCCAGTAATTTATTTACCCATCTTATTGCTTTGGTCTTTAGCATTAAGCACTCACATGGTCTGTCCACTGAAGAAGTTACAATACTGTATCAATTTAGGCGTTTCATAATAAAAACTCAATGCACAATGTCTTTTTTACATAACTATTCTGGATTTCTCCTGTCCTGCAATGAGTACACCACCGCAGTACGTGTGCAAAAAGCCTGACATAACGTACGCTTATTTAATATGGTCCGCAATTACTGATGGAACGGCCGTTATTCGATCGGATCTCAAATCAGTTTTCGTGTTGACCGCTGTATTCCATTCGGTATTTCTGCGTTTTGACCACTATTCATGTCGCGTTCGCGCAATCTGGCACCGGGTAGCCACACGTGGTTGATCTGTTTAATTTAATGGTTTATTGTTTCTTTGGATGCAATTCTTCGCATATCCGCCATGTGGCAGAAGTTAATGAGTTATAATTTGGTTGCTATTCTTTGCGTATCCGCCAGGTGGCAGAAATTAATGCATTTAATGAATTGTATTGAATTGTAATGTGCATGGTACAGTGCTACAGTATACTTTGCTACAATGTAAGGGTGCAGCTGTTTAAAACAGATAGCACCCATGTCTATACTGGTACATACTTACAGTGGCCCATTGTGAATTGACCTTGATTTTTCAAAGACGTTATCAAATTAGGCGTTCCTAATAAAAAGCTTTAAATACTCAATGTGTGCCTTTTTCTTTCCCCTCACAATACTAGCTGAGCTGAGTGGACATTATGGCTACACTACAGGCTTATAAAAAACCTGACTGTAGTTATGCATTTTTAATATATTCGGCAAAAAATGCTGCAGCAGATAAAATGGCGACTGTATCTGAAATATATGAATATTTAATTTCGAACTACAATTTTTACAAGTTTTCACCAGAAGTTCATGGGTGGAAGCGTGCGATAAGAAAAACCTTAAGTAACGATCAGTGTTTTTTTCGCATTGCCCCTCCTGCCAAAGAGATTTGCGGGTATTGGGGTGTCATGCCAGAATTTCACAGTATGTTTGATCATGGCAATTTCAAAAGAAGAAAGGTCAGTTTTAACCCATATAAGATTCGACAATCCCGATCCAGCAATGTGCCAGCAACAGAACCAGCAAAGGCCAGTCTGACCGTCAGTGATAACCTGGTGAACAGCAATCCTTTGTACCTGTCCCCGCTTGAATACCTGGAAAATTTCCACCCTGAGAATGATTTCGCTTACAGGTAACAGCAAGCTTGCATTTACCAGTACCAAAATGATTTCCCGCTTCATCAGCTGTCAACTACAAGTGTACCAGGTCAGCTGTCACCTGTCAACTGAGACAGAGGGGTGGAGACAAGGGTCAGAGTTAATATCAGACCAGTAGTTGAAAACACATTAAATAGTAAACCAATGCTTAAGAGCACAGGGGTGATAAGAGTATAACGTAATATGTACTCACATGGGCCTGTGTGGTACTGGGTAGTACTATAGGTATCTTTATTTTCTTTCCCTCCTTCTTGCTAGTCAGTCATGCTCCTTCTCCCTCTGCACATCATGGATGGGCCACTCAGGGTGCATGCCCGTGTGAGTACATATTACGTTATACTCTTATCACCCCTGTGCTCTTAACCATAGGTTTACTATTGTATGTGTTTTCAACTACTGATCTGATATTAACTCTGACCCTTGTGTGCACCCCTCTGTCTCTCTTTGTACCTATGTTTTCTTGAGGATCGTGGGTAGATCCTTTCCAAGGGGTTGAGCAGCATACACTGAGCATTTGAAGTGTGGTATATGTATATTTATTTTTGACTTTATTCTTCTGTTCGGTTTCAAGCATTGTGTAAAGGGAGCGCCCCTGTTCCCTTCCATTGTCACCTGTCAACTATGCAGAATTGAGGAGTCACAGTGAGTCATCACCTCCCGTTTGGCAAAGTTTATAATGAAGGTAAATATACAGTACAATAATGTACTACACTGTATTACACTATACTGTACTGTACAGTACATGACAGTATTACTGTAAGTTTAGAGCTGCAGTTCAAGCTTGTGTGTCAAAACAAAATTAATTTTTAAACAATACTGTACGTACTTTATAGTGCATCAATACAATACTGTATGCGAGTTGAGGGGACAATACTGTACAATTCTGTATGCGAGTTGAAGGGATGTTTCTCTGTTGAGTGCACTTTGAAGAAGGATTTGATTGGCCGTCGAAGTACGTGATGCTGCAGCTTAAAAATGTAGGGAGAGGGTGGGGTTGAAGAGTCAGAGCCAATCAGAAGTTTGTTCTCATCCTACAGACATAGATGTACTGTAGGATATTGCAAACACGAATTTCTATACAGTAACTACTGTGAGAGGGTGGGAGAGGGGGGTTTGTGTAAGATATAGGCTGGTTTGTACATGAACACCGTACTATTATCTTACACCCCCCCCCACTTCCTTTTTTCCTTGCTTGCGGCAGTTCTGAAAATGAAAAGAAACAATAAATGCAGACATAGTTAGTTTGAGTGCCATACAGTACTTACAGTGCCGTAAAGTGCCAGTATCATTCTTACCTGTGCCTGATTAACAGAAAACAATAGTTAAAACAATAAAAATATTTCAAAACAATAAAAATAAAAAATAAAATGATTAAACGCATTAAACAATTAATCCATGTTATTTTTGGTAAACTTTTGCACTACATTAGAGTTTGGGGAAAGTCGTTCGCAAGAGGGTTGCCACTCCAAGCAAGAGCCCTTTATGCCTCAACAGGCCATTTATAGTGTCTCTCACAGCTCTCATAATTGTTGGGGTAACACGGAAATAACGCTCCACTTCATTCAAAATGGGCTTTCTTGAATTTGCTGGCAGAGCCTTCTTTCTTTTGTTTCCTTCATAATTTACATTGTGGGGCCAACGGCTGTACTTCTCAAAACTGACGTGGTGTTTAAATATTGACAGGGAAAATTTATGGGCTGCACCAGCACTTCCAGTCTTGTATTTCTCTTGGGCGTGCTGGGTCAGGTCGGTCAAGATGATGTCCGGCAGCGTTACAATCCTGGGTGCTGGTGTACTTCTTGCAGCAGGCGAGGGTAGGTGGTCTGGGAGGATGCTTTCCTTCTGTCGTGGCCTTACCAGAGTTATCATCTCATCCTCAAAGGCATACTGGTACAGATGATCTGGTGACGGATGGGTTGAGTGTGGGGGGCTTGGTGAGGGAAGCGTGAAGGTCACATCATGCAGGTCACCCTCCTGCTCCTTTGTCGGACATACTGGTATAGGGACAGGGACAGGAACCCGCAGGAAAGAATACATCCCCACTATCTTCCATTCCATCTTCTCCATGTTCCTTTCCATCTTCTCCATGTTCCTTTCCATTTTCTCCATGCGCATATCCATACTCGACATGGTCTCCAAAAGAAGATCAACCTTTTGATCCGTGCTGTAGACATCTGCGTAGGTGGGTGGTGGAGGAGGTGACCAGGGGGTGGCCAGGAGAACAGCATCGAGGATGGTTGGTGGAGCTGGTGACCAGGGGGTTGGTAAGAGAACAGCCTCAATGATGGGTTATGGAGCAGGTCGGCAGGGGTTTGACTGGAGAGCAGCCTCAATGATGGGTTTTGGAGCAGGTCGGCAGGGGGTTGACAGGAGAGCAGCCTCAATGATGGGTTGTGGAGCAGGTTGGCAGGGGGTTGACAGGAGAGCAGCCTCAATGATCTTTTGTTGAGCAGGTCGGCAGTGGGTTGACAGGAGTGCAGCCTCATTGATGGGTTGTGGAGCAGGTCAGCAGGGGGTTGACAGGAGAGCAGCAATGTCAAGGATGGGTTGTGGAGCAGGTGAGCAGGGGGGTGCAAGGAGAGGATTGGGACTCCACTTGACTTGCACTGTGCTAAGGGCGCCGACTTTCTTCTTCACAAAATAAGGCCATGGGGTCTTAACCTTTGGAGCCTTCGGAACATTTTCTTTATTCTGCTTTGGTTTTTGCTTAGGTTTTGACTGGGAAACAGCTTCCGCCTTTTCGCTTGGCCGGCACAGCAGAAGAAAGCTGGTTCCTGCGTCCGTAGAATCGGGGGCGATCCATGGAAACAGAAGGACGAATGCACAATGCTGTGTCTGGACAAGAGCAAGTTCAGATAGAGATCAGTGTGTGAGAGTCTATGCAATTTGTCTCACCTTTTATTTGAAATTTTTCGCGGGCATGGACACGAGGTGCAGGTGTTAAAAGTGGGCATACTGTGTACTAATCCTGTCGAGTGACGTTGAGGCACATTAAATTAAAGTATAAATACACCATCCATTTTGTGAATTCAATGCACATTCAATTCACATCGAATTCACATCGAATTGCTCTGTGTGTGCTCACATTTTTTTTCCAACAGCAGCGATGCCAAAGAAAAGGATTTCAAAAGATCTCAGCTTGAGAATAAAGGATATGTACCAGAATGGACACAGCATTTTACATATCCAACGCTGGTTACTTGCTACGAGCTTCGTTTTGGCAAAAAGCACTGTTAGTTATCATGCGCGTCGGAAGCCCAAAAACGTGAAAAGAAATCCGACCGTCACTACTGAGTAAGTACAGTACTACTTCTTGTCCTCCATACTGTAACTCTAACAACGCCTTGTACTGTTCTGTATGCCTGTGTTTGCCTGTGTGTTCTGTATGCCTGTGGTAACTAATAATCCTGAATTTACTGTACACACACACACCCACAAAGCATCAACAGTACAGTATTGTATGTCACCAGCTTTAATGCCAGTGACTTGGTGGTACAGTAGGAGTGACTAAGTGTGTGACAGTGCAGTCTATTGGGATGCTTTATTTGAGGGAGTGATGCTTCATTTTCCTACTGTAACAAATTGTTCTGTTTTTCTTTATACTATAGGGCGAAAAAACTTCTGGTGGACCAAATGAGTGATAATATCATTCTGTATGATATTATCACGTCTCCATCCAGTCAGCACCTCACTGTGGTCTAACACTAGCTGTGCGGGTTCCTTTTGCGTGTAGCGGACCAAATGAGTGAACAGAATGATGAGACATGTACCACAAGGGTAAAGAATGCACTAGAGGCAATTCACAAAATAAAAGCATCTGTGACCAGCATCAGGCAGATGAGACGGAAATTGGAATGGAAATATGGGCGTGTTAAGTAAGTACTGAACAGTTCTTGTTTAGCCCAATATTTTCATGTTAGGCTCCCTCCTAGCCTACTGTACAATAGGGTTGGCCAATGGTACTGTACTGTATGTACTGTATGAGTGCTGGGAACCATCATACTCACAGTATCTCCAGTATTTAGTACCTCTAACATTATTCCTTGTCATTACAGACCGTATCCTATGATAAGGGAAGCCAACAAAATAAAAAGTGTGGACCAGGCACGGGCATGGATCGAAAGTGGCGAGACTTTCCAGGATGTCATGTTTACTGATGAGACAACTGTAGCGCTTGAGAGATTTGCCCGTGTTGCATTCTTCAAAAAAGGATGCCTATCTCTGAAGCCGCATCCCAAGCACCCCATGAAGATGCATGTGTGGGGTGCCATCTCTAGACAAGGACCAGGATGCATCATTATCTTTGAGGGTAAAATAATACACAAATGCACATGCTGTGCCTGTGGCCTTGCCTCATGCACTGGACAGCTGTACCGTACAGTATTTTGCACCCTAATGTTACTGTACATTTTTATTTTCTTGTTTCCAGGAATCATGAATAAAGCGTTCTTCCAAGATCACATAATTACAGTTGTTGTCGAATACATTAGGAATGATTTCCCACCTGGTCACCGGTTCTTCCAGGACAATGATCCGAAACACACCGCGTCAACAGCTCTATCAACTGGGTTAAGACGCCAGTGGAGTAAGTTGGGTAACCATTTCTCATTGTTTTACACAGTTTATATCTCCTTACAGTAAGTAATTAACTTTGTTTCTCCCCTCCTACTGTATTCCAGATCACCAGATTTTAATCCCATGGAAATGGTATGGCATGAGTTGAAGGATTATATCAGAAAAGTGTGGAAACCATCAAAAAAGGATGAATTGGAGAAAGGGATACTTCATTTCTGGAACAACATACTCACTGTAGCCAGATGTAATAAATATATCGATCATATTGCGACTGTGTTGCCTATTGTTATACAACATAATGGCCAGGCCTCGGGAAAGTAATAAGGCACAGGTAAGTATGAAACAGGTAAGTATGGCCCTAAAAATAACCATGTCTGCATTTATTGTTTCTTTTCATTTTCAGAACTGCCACAAGCAATGAAAAAAGGAAGGGGGGATGTGTAAGATAATAGTACGGTCTTCATGTACAAACCAGCCTGTATCTTACACAAACCCCCCTCTCCCACCCTCTCTCAGTTGTTACTGTATAGAAATTCGTGTTTGCCCCACCCCCCCAAAAATTGTTTTTAAAAAAATCTTTTGAAATAAATACTGTTTTGTTATTGTTTTAACTATTTATTTCTGTTAATCAGGCACAGGCATGTGTGATACAGGCACTTTACTGCACTGTAAGTACTGTATAGCACTCAAACTAACCATGTCTGCATTTATTGTTTCTTTTCATTTTCAGAACTGCCACAAGCAATGAAAAAAGGAAGTGGGGGGGATGTATAAGATAATAGTACGGTGTTCATGTACAAACCAGCCTGTATCTTACACAAACCCTTTCTCCCACCCTCCCTCAGTAGTTACTGTATAGAAATTCGTGTTTGCCCAAAAAAAATTGTTTAAAAAAAATCTTTTTAAATATTGTATTTTCATAGCTGCAGCCCCCTCTCTCCCTGATCTCCCCCCATCTTGCAATGCCATAACGAAGAGAAAGACAAGAGCTACTGAATTTTATTTTTGTACTGTATTATGCATTAAAAAATAAAATCTATTTTTTAAACCGACCCCTCTTGCAGACCTGAAATTCTTATGAACATTTCAACAAACAAAGCATTGCACTTCACATTAGTTTGGGAAAAAATATATATAAAAACAAAAAATGCTTTATAAAAATTATTATATTTCTATTGTTTAATCAATCATTTCTGTTAATAATGCAATAAAATTCTATTGAAAAATACTATTTTCCTGCAATAAGGATTATCCAACATGTCTTCTGCCCAGCTCATGATAATCATGCAACAGTACATTTACGTGAATGGCTCTGTTGGAGGGCTCTCTGTTGTGTTGTTGATAAGCTTTGAACTTCAATTTGACTTGTTTTGTTACAGTACAATAGCAGTTTTAGAAGGGCTTGCTTAGCTAGGCCTGTATCTCACACAACCTGTTAATCTTATTGCTAGTGGGGGGGTGTTTTGTTGAAGAAAAGTCAAGTAGAAGAAGGGCTTAGCTTATCGCACTTGCGCATGCATGGCATGGTTTGTCAGAAGTGTTGATAATCAACAATTAATAATCAACAAGGTCCCAGGTCCCAGGTCTCAACCAAAGAGAATTACACTCAGGCGCAGAACTGTGAAAGCAGGCTCAGGAAGATTAATTAAACTACACAGCCAACCATTTGAAAATGAATGGTTTGTCAGAGGTGTTGATAAGAAATTGAAATCCTTGAGCCTTGTGTGTGTCTTATGTGTGCGGGGGGGGGGGGAGAGGGGGTGCGAGCTGTATGAAGGATTGTACTGTAGTTCAAAGACATATTCTCAACAGGTCATCATAATGTTTTGATCCCCAAATAAAAATCACAGTACTACAGTATGCCACCCACCTCAGAAAGAACGTACATGACTAGTGTGGAATTAAAAAGCAACAGTATTGTTTGATTCTCATAATATCCATAATTGCTATGCAAGCCCATGGTGATAACCCTAAAAAATATATACGGCATTTGTAAAACTTGAATCTCATAATGTCCATACTTGCTATGCAAGCCATGGCGATAACCAAAAAAAAAAACACGTTATACAGTACAGTATATATTTTTAAAACTTGAACTAACTTCCCAATTAATTGGAAGTTATACACGCATGCGCATTAATAACCAACAAGGTCCCAGGTCCCAACCAAAGAGAATTACATGCATTCGTAGAACTGTGAGAGCAGGCTCGGGAAGATTAATGAAACCACAAAGCCAACCATTTGAAAATGAATGGTTTGTCAGAGGTGTTGATAAGAAGTTGAAATCCTTGAGCCTTGTGTGTGTCTTGTGTGTGTTTGCGGGGGGGGG
>WSYH01016947.1:0-12524 GCA_036426205.1 Ascaphus truei
GCAATGCACAACACCTTACAATTACCAACACCATACTGACAGTAGTGGGCTTACATCACCTCCAAGGCAGTTAGAAACTTATGGTGAACCCCCGCTACAGCTTGAATATATTGCAAGGGGAGTGGTGCTGCAAGGGGCATGTAACTTAGTACACAAATAGACAGACAGAGCCCCTAATGATAGCACTCTATTCCGATGTGATATGGTGATTCTTTAAAATAACTTTATTTATTGACAATAACGTTAAAATATTGGGGTCTAAAACAATGATTAAATATACCAAGTGTTACTGTCTCTAATGGATAAGTGTGTCCAGAAGAGTGTACATTGTTGGGTTAATGTCCAGTGTTTGGATAGTTCACTGGCCCTAGTATTCCTCGTATAGAGTGAACAGACTAGAGTACTTGTTGATTGTCAGCAGTTTGGGCCACACATGTAGTGCCCCAGTATTAAATATTAGTTAGTGCTCTTTAGAGTGAGACCTATGCTGTGCTGCTACGATGTTGCAGCTGAAAGCATATTAAAGATGTTGTATAGAACAGATCTTGGTCAAAGTGCACCTATTGATGTATTACTGTCACCTCCCTGTACAATTGGTGGTATATTAGGATGGGTGTGTGGTGCTTAGTACATATACATCCCAAGTGTGTTGTGCCTGGGGTGTACTGAATACTAGTATTATGGGATATATTACTGGTTTGTTTAGTGGCACTGCTGTAACTCTGATCTAGATAGATACCAAGTTAATAGCTGAGTACTGTTCCTTTTGGGGTATGTATATCGGTCAATTGACAGACCTGTCCCCATTTGGTACAGTGCTCTTCATGTGTGGTAGTATTCTGGCACTCCAGAGGTTAATTGCTGGTTAGGTTGCCGTTTTGCTTAATGTATATTATACCCTATGAGCTTGACGCTGTGTCAGGGAAATAGCATTCAGGCTGCCTTAGATAGCTAAATAATACAGTGTGTCGCCAGATATAGTGTTGCCTTTAATGGTATGTGACTATTAGATCCATTGGGACCCTAATAGTCCTGTACTGTGCACTGGTGGAGCCATGCTGACTCTCTCAGTCACTCTGAGTCAGTGTATGTGAACTCGGGCTCCTCCGCGTGCACGTGGTCACGTGCTTGCCGACGCGCGCGTTTCGCGAGTGCTTTTTCAAGGCTGAATAGTCAGTCTTGTCAACGCTGGTGAATATATACAGCAACCAGTGCAATCTCTATTTGGGGTAGATACATATAGGTCTAACCTAGCGCACTATATACTAGACTATATAGAGTGTATCCAGTAGAGCGCAACACACGCAGTGATACACTCACATAGAGACAGTCTCTTAGGTGGGCTTTCTCTGACTCCTTTCCTGCATTTCAGGTAGCTATAACCTATAGCAATTGATCCCGAGTATCTATCAGGGATCAGACCATATCTACCCACCTAGATCCGGGTGGGTTACCAACAGATACAGTCACGTGCTGTTCTATACAGTATTTAATTACGTTTTAACACCCTATTTTTTATTCATAAGTTATTAATAAAGTATTTTAATATTATCATTATACATTTGTTGTGAATGAGTGCTAGTAAACTGGGTTCTTTTTCTCCTTATTTACACTGAAGCGGAACCCCATTTTGTTGGAACTTCCCTTAGGGAGCCAAATCAGATTATGCAGCTCAACCAGGGCACCGCAGCTTTTCTCTAGTTCCACCCACCGCCTTTTGTTCGGATCTGCGTGCCACTGGACAATTTGGCTTAATTGTGCCACTTTATAATAAGCTAACAAGCAAGGTACCGCAAGTCCCCCTTTGGAAGTAGGCCTCTTTAAGATACCTTTTTCAATTCGTGGGCTTTTTTTATTCCAAATGAATTTCATAATGTTAGACTGTAGGGAGAGGATGTCGGAGATCACTAAAGGTATTGGCAGGCTTTGGAAAATATATAACATCTTTGGGAGGAGGTTCATTTTCACGCTATGCATCCTGCCAATCCAAGATATGCCGCCCCTCATCCATGTCCTAAGATCCTCCCCCAATGTCTTAATCATCTTTGGGTAGTTTGCTTTGTATAGAGTTTTGTAATCACTGGTGAGATATACCCCTAAGTATTTGATAGCGGAGGCTTGCCATTTAAAATTAAAGTTTATTTCTATTAATTTTTCTAATTCTTTGGGTAAGTTGATATTTAGAGCTTCTGATTTTGTCTGATTAATTTTGAAACCCGAGATTTGATTGAACCTTCCTAGGATCGCAAAGGTGTTGGGGAGAGATGTGAGGGGTCTTGACAGTGTTAAAATCACATCATCGGAGAATAGTGCCACCTTATGTGTCTGGTCTCCAACTGTTATTCCTGCTATATCCGGGCTTAGTCTAATATGCGCTGCTAGGGGCTCAATACAGATGGTGAACAGCAAGGGGGACAGCGGACATCCCTGCCTTGTTCCGCTACGGATGCTAAATTGTTCCGACGGGAAGCTCTGATGCCGCACCCTTGCCGTCGGGCCCTCATATAAAGCTATATGGCATTTAACAGACGTCCCTCAAAACCAAATGCCTTCAATGTCTCTTTTAAATAGGGCCAGTCTATCCTATCGAAGGCTTTTTCAGTGTCTAGACTTAATACCATGGACTGGATGTTTTTTTGTTTGGCCAGATCAATCAAATCTATAATCCTCCTGGTATTGTCCGCCGCCTGCCTTCGATAAACCCTACCTGATCCGAGTGGATTAACCCTGGTAGGACGCTACCCATCCTGTTTGCTATAAGTTTGGAAAAGATTTTCACATCCGAATTGATCAGTGAAATAGCTCTTGCAGTCTGCAGGATCCTTACCAGGTTTATGGATCAGGGAGATTGAAGCCTGCAACATTTGTGTTGGGAAGGAGGCCCCTGCTAGAATTTCGTTAAAGAGTTTTAACAGATGGGGAGCTAGTAATTTCAGATATTTCTTATAGTATAAATTAGAAAACCCATCTGGTCCATGCGCTTTTGCTGGTTTAAGTGTCTTAATTACCTCCGCCACCTCGAGTGTGAAGTCCTGCTGTATTAGCGCTCTCACATCTCTGCCCAACCTCGGTAGTTTTGCCTCCTGCAGAAATAATCTGAGCAGCTCTGTATTTTTCTGATTGTGGGTGACCTTGTTTCCATCATACAAAGTTTCGTAGAAACATTTAAATTCCTCTACAATTTTTCTAGGGTTGGATGTCAGGTCCCCTCCCTGTGTTCTAATGGCGTGAATGTGATAATTTGGAATCTTATTTTTGAGCTTATTGGCAAGTAAGGTATCTGGCTTGTTAGCTTTTTCGAAAAATTTACGTCTGGTCCATGCCATTTCTCTCTCGGCCTTGGCGGATAAGAGGAGATTGAGCTTTGTTTTAGCGTCTAACAGTTCTTTCAGATTTTGCTCTTGTTTATTAGCTTTATGTAGTTGTGAGAGATCTGCTAGTTTCTTTTCCAATTCTCTGATTTTGGCTTCTCTCTCTCTTTTGCGTTTAGCTGCCAAATTCATTAAAATCCCTCTGAGGGTAGCCTTATGGGCCTCCCACAGTTTGGAGTGTGCTGACACACTCCCCTCATTCTCCTTGAAATATTCCTCAATCTTATCTCCCACCTCCCTTTCTATATCTGGGATTTTTAGTAACATTTCAATTAGTTTCCAATTTGCTCGAGGTCTGTCTAGCGGAATTAGCGTGCATCGCAGCTCGATAGATGCATGGTCAGACCATGAATTATCATGTATCTCAGTGCGAGAGACCCCCGGAACCATTCTATTTGACACAAGGAAGTAATCTATCCTACTGTATCTGTTATGTGGGTGTGAAAAAAACGTATACTCCTTCACCCTCTGATGTTGTTCTCTCCATATGTCTGACAGTTGACAGTCTCTCAGACCCTGGTTTATTGTTAACACGTCCTGTCTGTGAGTTGTGTGCGATTTAGTACATCTGTCAAGGTCGGGGTTCAGCGTCCTATTCAGATCACCTGCAACAATGATGGTACCTTTCGCTTTTTTACTTAGCTGATAAAAGAACCGTTTGAAAAAGCCTTCTGCCGGCTCACAGGGAGCATAGATTGACGCCAATGTGATTGGCTGCTCTCTAATGGAGCCCGTCACTATAATATACCTCCCCTCCCTATCTGCATACATCCCGTCCGTTACTAGTGGGATGTTGTTATGTACTAAGATAGCTACTCCCCTTTTTTTAATCGCTGCTGAGGCCAAAAAGCTCGTTCTAAAGTTCTTATTGAAATTTTTTGGGTAGCTGTCCCTGGAGAAATGTGTCTCCTGCAGAAATAATATCTCTGCGCCTTTACGTCGATAGTCTTTAAATGCCAGTTTCCTTTTTGTTGGACTGTTGAACCCCTTTACATTGTGTGAGATAAACACTATGTCGTTACTCATCTTTAGTCCTGTGTATTCTTGTCAGTGCTGTTCGGATGATGACTTGGCTGACTTCCCCTTTGGTGGAGTCCCGATAGTGCCGGCTCTTCTTCTCCGTCTGCCAGGTGGTAGATGGCTGGGCGGGGGGGTGGGGGGGAAAACACAGAGGGTAGAAAACAGAAGGGAACAAAAACACATTAATATAATCAACAATTAACTTCAGCACTCGATGCCAAGTCATACCCTCCCTGGCCTCAAGTCCCACGCCTCGGTGCCCTCCCCACTCATGGTGATTTTCCGGTGTCTCTTTGCTGCCCTTCGCCACGACCTCCCGAGTGGTGGCCCCGAGGACTTTGCCAGGAATCTGAAGAGCCCCTCTCTCCATACCCAGCCTTCGGCCCATACGAACTCCCGAGCAGGCTCATAAACCCCAACTCCTGCCCCTCTCATAGCTACTTTTTACTCAAAACCTTCTCAAACCTTGTATTAACCGTTTATTAACCTTTTCATATTGTCTGCACTTCTTCTAGATGCCTTCTCGTCCCAAGCCCTGACTGTCTCCACTGATGTCATCTGTCCCCACCGACAGGCACACCTGTCCTAGCATCCCCTCTGGCCAGCCTGAATCTTCCTCTCTACTACTATCTTTCTTACCAACCTCCTTATCATCTCCTCTGTGTTCTCCCGTTCCTTCACTCCCTCTCTATCCTTCTCGTAATCTCCATATCTCCCCATGCTACCTCCACCTTCTCTCTAACCTCCCTTTCCTTCTCCTTGCCCTCCTTATCCCCCCTATTCACCTCCTCTCCCCCTTTCACCTCCTCACCCCCATTCACTTCCTCCCCCCCATTCACCTCCTCCCCCCCATTCACCTCCTCCCCTTACATCTCGCTCTCTCCCTGTTACCTACCCCCTCATTTATATCAGACCCCCTTCCTCTCTCTTCCTACCCCTCCTCTGCACTACTCCATTGTCCCCGCTTCCACACTTCCCCCCTCCTTCCAAACACCTCACTCTCTTCCTAATTGTCCCCAATCCTTCCCTTCCACTAGCTGGCCTTTCACCTCCTCTGCTGCGCTGCCCACCCCCCATCTGGTCCAGCCCGTCCCCCATCCGGTCCAGCCCGCCATGTCCCCTGTGGCTCTGCCCCCATTCCACACCTTACCCTGTGTCTCCCCCTTCCCCCCTGTCCACTCTGTGGCTCCCTCCCCCCCTTCCGGAGTCGTCGTCGCCGCGTCTTAATGACGTCCGCCGCTCTCACTTCCGGTTCCCGTGCCACCTCTAAGATGGTGCCCAGGAACCGGACCCTCAGCGATGACGCATTTCTGCCCGCCGCCATCTTGGAATCTTCTGCGCGCCAAAACGGACGTTCGCGCCCTCTCTCCCTCTTCCCGCCTTCCTGCTCCTGCGTGTCAGCTTGGGTTTCTGCTTGCTCCCATGTCGCCACCATCTTCCACTGCCATCTGCTGCCACCATCTGCTGCCGCCATCTGCCGCCGCCGATCGGGCCTGCGGACCCAGGACCACCACAGGTAGCTTTACAGGGGTTTTCTTCCAGGGCCCTTATGTGCTCTCATTTTAGTCTCTTTTTAGTGGGGCACTGCGGCTTGGGGACTGCATCAATGTCAACTTGGCACACCTATGCCCGGCAACAACATCGGGTGAACTAGTGCCTTTTAATAAAAACAACTTGTAGTTTGAAACTTTGAACAGTGTCCATTGAGGAGTATTTCTTATTTATTTATTCCCTCCCTTCTCCTTAGCAGATTTTGTACTGCTGGACCACGTGGGATCTAGGAGTGCCTCCTCTGTGCCCTCGGCTGCCATAGCCTCCTCAAACCCCAATTTGTTTAGGAAGGTAGGCCCTTCCTCTAATTCCTTCATTGTGAAGGACCGGCCATTTATGATCACCATGAGGCCAAAAGGGAAAATCCAACGGTACCTGATTGCCTTGTCCCTCAATTTCTTGGTAATGGGGAGAAGATTTCTCCGACGTGCTAATGTGGAGGGTGCCAGATCTTGAAAGATCAGAAGCCGGGTGCCCTCAAAATCCACCGCAGGTAAGGGTCTTGTTTTTTGCAGGACAGCCTCCCTGGATCTAAAATGGTGCATCCTCACAATGATGTCCCTAGGCTGTTCCGACTGCATCGGTTTCGCCCGCAAGGCTCTGTGGCATCTGTCCAGTATCAGGTATTCTTTTGGTGTATCTGGGAGTACACTCTCTAGCCACCGATTAACATATTCCTCACAATCCTGTACTGACTCTGGCACCCCCCTAATCCTTAGATTGTTTCAGCGGTCGCGGTTTTCTGCGTCCTCTTGCCTGTCTTTAATTTCATTAATTTGACTCTGCAGGTCTGCCATTTTTTTATCATTCCTTTTTATTGATTTTATTGTTTGGTCCACTTTAGTCTCTAATGCTCCAGTTCTCTCCCCCAGCCCTGTAACTTCCTTTTTCAGTTCTTTAATCTCTGCTTGCAGCATAGATTTCATATCTCTGTAGAGCTTGTTGAAGTCACATTGCCTTACTGGCCTCTGTGCTGTGTTGTCCATTTCTCCCTCATCTCCTTCCAGCTCTGTTTCAGAGCCTGTGCTCGAAATGGGTGCCATTTCTTCCTCAGCACCTGCTGCCCCAGGCTTTCCCAAAATATTCAGGCAACCCCTTCTTCCTCAGGGTTTTCACTCCTCTCTTTGACATCCTGATGCCTTTATGTATCTTTCGTGATGTTTGGCGACAAAATCCGGTTATTTTTATGAGTTTTGAGTGCTTATATTGTTTAGCGGGGCTCAGAGCAGCTAGGTTATGCTACCATGCTACCATGCTCTTTGCCTTCGTAGCTCTGCCTCCTCCAGTTTTTCTTTTTTATATTTAATAATGTTCTCGCGATATGCGTCAATGTTCATCTGAATTTTGTCAACCCAGTCAGTGGATGTGTCTGTACTGAGAATGTCACCTTGTTTGCTGGTAATAGTGTCTATTTCGAGTTTAATTTGTGCAAGCTCCTTACTGGATTGTTCTATTACTAAAATAACCAAATCAAACTAACATTTGTTCAGTATACCTATCCATTTTTTAAGAAATTCAAGGTCCCCTCTGCCAATGGTTGGTTGGTTTTTAATACGAAAACCCCTAGGCAATAATTTTTCTCTATGGTAATGAGATAAGGTCACACCATGTAGATAAGCATCAACCTCCTTTTTCTTTAATTTAATCAGATCATTAAATAGATCTAATGCTTTATCAGGTCCAAATACAGCATCAATGTCTTCAGTGCACCGAATTTTAGAAATTTCAGCGTCACTGTAGCTTACAGTCTCAGACAAATTAGAAAAGATTCCAGCCACGTCATCAAATTGATCCATTCGCACCGTTTGTAAATGTTACACAATGTATAGTGATGTAATAAGTCAATTCTTCTGCTCAGTGTGTCAGTTGAGACAAAAGTTCAGTAATAATCCAGGGTGCACATACTCATAGCAATAGTATATAATCCAAAGAAGCAGCCGGCACTCCACATGCAAGTAGAAAAAATTGGGTGCTTGTCCCATAAAGCAATAATAAACCATACGATACCGTTTGTAGCACGAGATCAGGAGACAGCACTCTGGTAAGTTTGATCACAAGTTTTTGTATTGAAAAAGAACACATAAACCGATGTTTCGGTCCCCCAGTGGGACCTTTCTCAAGGTGGTGCTATGAATACAGTGCCGAGTACATATATATAGCAAAAAAACCCAGTGCTGCTGAAAAACACCAATCACAGAAAATTAGCATCACCTGCCTGTGTGCCCTACAAGCAACCTATCACTGGGAGAACGGTGGCCATCTTGAATATATTAAACTGGTAAGTAGTACAAATGTATTAATGAGCATGCGCATAGTCAATGACCCATGTGAATTAATTGTTCGTGCGAACAGGCTGATGGGCAGAATTGCTGGCAGGGAAGCAATTACCGTGGAACACCTAATGTGCTCGCCAAAATAGTGCAGAGAATCGTGTAGGGATAAAATATATATACAAGGATGACGTGGCTGTATGGAATTACTTGTGCGCTGAATCCATCAAGTATTGGGCATGCAATAGCTAACAGTGTGAAATTTAAAGCGATCCCCTCCCTGAGCAAAAGGAGAAATGTGCTCAATACCCATAATTTTCAAGGAACTAGGATCCTTGTTGTGTGTATGCATGAAATATCGTGATACATTATGGGTCATAGCGCCATTGATCACATTCCTCCTGTGCTCGAGGAAGCGAGTGCAAAGGGATCGGGTGGTACGACCAACATATTGTTGGCCGCAACCACATTGCAAAAGGTAAACAACATAGGTGCTCAGGCAGTTAATACTGCCTTTCACACCATATTGCCCACCTTCTACTCACAAGCTTCATTGCAAGCCCACACGCGGAATACCATCTACGACACATACCAGAGGATGAACTTTTACTGGTGATCCAGCAGGAACTCTCTTTGGACTGTTGATATGATCCGGGACGCTGCTTACCTTGCTGGTGGTGATTTAATCACAAATTGCCTGTTTATTACGACCTTTGTGAGTGTTTTTAATCCCCCCCTCCCTATTTTTTTTATAAATCATACAATTTTACGTTATGGGGTGTGCGCTCTCTGTTCTTTTTTTGTCTCTATAGATTCACCTTTCGAACTGGTTCTTCCAATTGAGAGCAGCCGTGGACCCCAGGAATCTCATTGTTCTGTTGAACTTATTAGGACTTATTTAGGGTTGGACTTGTTGCATTGTTCATTTATGCACTTATATTCTTATGCATGTTAGAATATAATTTTTTTAGTTTGTTTAGTAATCATCATTTGTGCAAATTAATAACAGGATATTTTTCACACAGATTCTTATGTTAATCAATATTCACATCTATCACTTTATACACTGATTTATTGCACATATACTCACATACACACCTTACACTGATTCATGAGTGGCACTACTTAATTTCTTTTTCTTTATATATCCCCAGATGAAGTCCTAGTTCCAGGACGAAACTAGTAGGGAGGAGGCTCTAAGATAAACTTTCAGCATCCCTATCCAACATCACATGCCAGCAGAACCCCCTGCTCATTACTGGACATTATATCCAAATTTCGGCCAAAATCTCGGCGGAGTGACGTCAGCGGGCTACTCTCGCGAGACCAGAGGATCAACCAGGAAGTCACGGAGAAGGGCTGCAGGCAGAGGAGAACCAGCACGGCGCTTCTTGGCGTTCCACGTGAAGGATCCATACAGCAACTCCAGGCAGCAGGACGGAGAGGATTATAATATCCTACATGCTTGTTTACATCTGCTACTTTGTAAGTAGCGATCTACTTTTGCGCATATATTTTAACTAAACGTACTTCACTATATTTTGTTTCTCTTCATTTTATTTCAGAATCATTGGCAAACCATACCCCCATTCTACTTATGCTCAAATTTATTATACAGTTAACAGTCATTTGCGCCGTTGTTTCCCCCCTTTCCATAGATATAGGATTATAGAGATATATATATATATATTATATATTTGAGAGATATATATTATATAGATATCTATTATATATACTCAGTGGTTGACAAATAACCAAAAAATCTACTCGCCACCTAGTACCAAACGTGTGCTGCTTGGGCCAATATTTACTCACCCGGGGGTTAAATCCACTCGCCCGGGGCGAGCAAATGTATAGGTTTCTCGAACACTGCATACATACATACATACATACATACATACATACATACATACATACATACATACATACATACATACATACATAATCCAATGATCGCTCATAAGGGAAAACATTGATTCCTTCCTGACCCCAGTAATAATAATCAGATTACTCCCTGGATCAACATCCTTCCCATGTATACTTATTTGGTATATCCCTGTATACCTTTCCTTTCTAAAAAGATGTCAAACCTTTTTTTTGAACAATCTATTGTATCTGCCATCACAGTCTCCCTGGGTAATGAATCCCACACTGTAACTGCCCTTACTGTAAAGAACCCTTTCCTTTGTTGCTGGTGAAATCTCCTTTCCTCCAAGCTCCTTTTGAAAGCTCCTTGTACTGTCCCCAAATATAATTATATGTAGCTGTCAGACATTAATTAAATAAGTTATCGTGGTTAAAAGAAAGTGACAAAAACCCTCCACCGCACAGTAAGTAAAAATACCACGTTATCATTACCCAGAATCCCTGGGTGCAGTGGAAGCAATGCATGCTAAGAGATAATGGGGAAGTGCAGGGTGGCAGGCCTGTCTGAGACGTGTGAATGTGCGCACACGTGGGGGTTTTGAGGTGAAACTTCTTAGCTGGCACCCACCACATAGGGAAAAAAGTCATGGGGACGAAAATTGTACCGGAAGTAAAGCAGTGCTCATCAATGTCTGCACGAGCGCATTGCGCGGATAGCAGATAAGTAGAAGCGGCCATCGGCAGTCCATGCGCAGAGACGGCCGGCACAGAGCGCACACGCAGAGACGGCCGGCACAGAGCGCACACGCAGAGACGGCCGGCACAGAGCGCACACGCAGAGATGGCCGGCACAGAGCGCACACGCAGAGACGGCCGGCACAGAGCGCACGTGCAGAAGCATCAGTCCACACCACCGCATGCGCAGAGGTGGCCAGCACAGCCAGCGCATGCGCAGAGGTGGCCAGCAGAGCCAGCGCATGCGCAGAGGCGCCTGGCACAGCCAATGCATGCGCAGAGTTGCCCAATGCCACATGCGCAGAGACGGCCAACATCACAATAACCCATGCGCAGATACCTTAAATAACGCTCGTTCGTGCACAAAACCACACAGGCTCCCGTATCGGACGTACCCACGCCACCTCGCTCCCTCTTCACGTGACTACAGCACTCCCTCATGGCGCACTGAACACTCAGGACAAACAGGACAAGATCGCGGCTCATTAGCACAGTTTGCATTCTAGCACATTCCATGGTGTCACAGAGCTGTGCCAGCACTTCCTGCTCCGACACGATCTCTCTTCAATTTGTGCTCCTCAATTATCCTAGGGCTGAAATTCAAACGCTTAGGCCGTGCTCACACACGGGGCTTCGCGACGCTGCGTCCGCGTGTGCGCGCCTCCGTCTGCTGGGCGGTGTGTGATCATCCCCAGCAGACGGAATGATCCGACACCAAGCGACCTCCCGATCCAATCCAGCCGATAACATTCTAAAAGAAAAACCCATTTGTACGTCCAACGTGGACTTGAATCAACTTTGTATGTGCCTTGTATTCAAAATTGTTAGTGCCCTGGTAATGTGGTAATGTTGCCTAATCACATATGCACAAGTTTCGTTCAAAATTATTAACTAAGACGTAGAAAAATGAAATATTTACCCAGATGTGGGTTGGGTCTATCAATGTAAACGTCTGGACATTGATTGGCTGCTGGAATTGGCGTCACGCTGCTGCAGCCGGAGATCACAGATTGAAAAGACTCCCGCGACTGCAGCAGCGTCGACGCCGCACTTTGCAGCCAGTGGTAGTTTCAAGACTGAGCAGTACCATTGGCCGCCAGGCATCTGTGACGAGCGCGCACGTCGTGTAGCGCGCTCTGTGAGCGGGGCCTTACAAGTTGACAACAACAATTCCATCCTTTTTGTATGCAATACATTATACTCCCTCACTATCAGTAGTTGTAAAAGCAAACCTGACACAATAACAGTACTTTGATAAATAACGGTGCCACAGTGGCACTATTTTTATAAGTAACCCTGCCACACTAGCAGTACTTTTATATGCACACATCAAACATTATCAATCAATTAATATACCAATACTACTGTGATACCCAGTACTACCCCAGAACCCACAATACTCCCCACAGTGTTTGATTCTGTGAAAACCATCACAATGACAAAGCACAGAGACGTTTCACTCCCAACGCGTGTCTCAGGCACACACCCCTTTTATTATTTCCTGCAGGATTGTGCCCCAGATGTAGAACACGAGATCACAATCGGAGGCAGATGTTCCAGAGAAGGTCTGGCAGAGCGGATATTAAACACACAGGCGGGCAATACGTGACGTGGAGGAGGGGGCAATACGTGACGTGGAGGATGGGGCAATACGTGACGTGGAGGAAGGTGGGGAGGGGGCAATACGTGATGTGGAGCGGGGTGGGGGGGG
>WSYH01016948.1:0-12523 GCA_036426205.1 Ascaphus truei
GATTAGTAGAGGACACTGAGCTGCGTATAAGAGGGTGCGGGGATTAGCAGAGGACACTGAGCTGCGTATAAGAGGGTGCGGGATTAGTACAGGATGCCGTAGCACATCATTTGTTCTTCGCACAGGAAGCCTCATACTCCCCGGATATCGGAACATTACCAGGGCCCACGAGCAGTAGAGGGGAGACGCTTCTCCTCACCATCTGGTTGTCCAGCTGCGGCATGGTCATGGTCTCGGGTCAGCCCAGCGGGCGATCACCCGACTCAACTCTGTCCATCGCCAATGCCTACCACGTGGTGCTCGCATGGCTGCTGTCCCTGGTGAGCCCACAGTCCTCCGGTATCCCCTCCCTGCCCGCGCTGGAGACACTAAACCAGAGGTGGTCAACTCCAGTCCTCAAGGCTCAGTGGCTCAATCAGTGGCCCAGTCGAAACAGGGACCGATTGGTCCACCCATGCTGAAGCAGGGATATCCTGAAAACTTGACTGGCTGGTGGCCCTTGAAGACTGGAGTTGGCCACCCCTACTCTAAACTCTTTACCCAAGCTGCTTCCTTCTCTCTGGTCCGCTGCAGGTGCCAGCCTTAAAGCCTCATGGTGGCAGTGATGCCCCCTTCCAGGTGCTGGGGCTGCAGCAGGCGTGGCGGGAGGACGGGCTGGCACTTTACGCTTGTTTAACCCCACGGGACGGGGCGGAGTACAGCAGCCCCAAAATCCGCAAGCACAAGGTAAGGTCTCACATCCCAAAAACCCAGCGGGTAAGCAATATAATATGTGTGGGGTACAGATTGCCATGTGTACACGGGGTGTGATTTTGCCATGTAAGGGAAACGCGTCGGTGGAAGCCATTTATGTGTATTGGTACAGTGATATGATTTTGTATGTAAGGGAAACGCGTCGGTGGAACCAGATTATGTGTATTGTATACATTATATGATTTTGATGTAAGGGAAACGCGTCGGTGGAAGCCATTTATGTGTATTGGTACAGTGATATGATTTTGATGTAAGGGAAACGCGTCGGTGGAAGCCATTTATGTGTATTGGTAAGTGATATGATTGTTTGAATGTAAGGGAAACGCGTCGGTGGAGCCATTTTGTGTATTGGTAAGTGATATGATTTGCAATGTAGGGAACGCGTCGTGGAAGCCATTTATGTGTTGTGGTACAGTGATATGATTTTGCAATGTAAGGGAAACGCGTCGGTGGAAGCCATTTATGTGTATTGGTACAGTGATATGATTTTGTATGTAGCTGGACTTCGTGTTTTCGGTGTTCGGCGGTGACAGTCCTGTGGCCGCTTCGATTTCGGCCCCAAAAACGTACAGCGGCCCGGGAGGACAACGGGGGGAGGGGGTGAAGGGGGGGTCTTGCTTCTGATTTGGATCCCTGCAAGCGTTAACAATTCGGGGCTTCGAAATGTACTGTTTTTGTCACTGCTATTGGTCGGCTAATCTAAAATGTGTGTGGAATGTACTATGTATTGCACATGACATGTAACATGCGTGTGTTTTCGGGGTGTATGTAATAGGCGAGGAGGAATGGGTAGGGAAGGGGTGTTATGTAGGGTTGTTTGGGAACAGTGTGTGTGTGTGTGTTTTTGGTATTAATGTGTACAGGGGGTGGCATGTAATATACCTCTCACTTGCTCAGGGCAAAGAAGACCTCGGGGACGTACCGTTTTTTACCAGCAGCTGTCCCTGTTCCTGTCCAACAGCACCTGCAGAGGTCACATGGTGGAGGAGGAGGTGACGGGCGGCTGCAGGTCAGGCCTTCCCGCGCCCTGGACGTGCCAGCCGTGAGACTGAGCACATAGCGACACTGAACCCTGACCCGGAGGTACCAACACACACCATATTCCACCCACCATACACTACCCAACCCAGGTGCACTACCATGAACTCCAGCCTTAGTCAACCCAGGTGCACATACTCACCATGAACTCCAGCCTCTAGTCAACCCAGGTGCAACTACTCACCATGAACTCCAGCCTCTAACACCCAGTGCACATACTCACCAGTACCTCCACCTATCCACCCGGTGCACATACTCACATGAACTCCAGCCTTTATCCAACCCAGGTGCACATACTCACCAATGACTCCAGCCTCTATCCAACCCAGGTGCACATACTCACATGAACTCCACCTCTATCAACCCAGGTTCACATACTCACCATGAACTCCAGCTCTATCCACCCAGGTGCAATACTCCCATGAACCTCCACCTCTATCACCCGGTGCACATACTCCACATGATCCACCTCTATCCACCAACCAGTGCACATACCGTGAACTCCAGCTCTATCCAACCCAGGTGCACATCTCACATGAACTCCAGCTCTATCCAACCCAAGTACACATACTCAGCATGAATACCATGAACAGTCTCCACCCTACCCAGGTACACATACCATGAACTTCTCCAGTCTCTACCTTCCCAGTACACTACCATGAACTCCACCTCTATCCAACCCAGGTACACATACCATGAACTCCAGCCTCTATCCAACCCAGGTGCACATACTACACACACATGAACTCCAGCCTCTTTCCAACCCAGGTTACACATACTCACCATGAACTCCACCTTTATCCAACCCAGTGCACATACTCACATGCTCCAGCCTCTATCCAACCCAGGTGCAATTACTCACCGTGAACTCCAGCTCTATCCAACCCGGTGCACATACTCACACATGAACTCCAGCCTCTATCCACCCAAGTACACATACTCAGCAGAATACCATGAACAGCATGTCGCCACCCTACCAGGTACACTACCATAACTTCCCAGTCTCTACCTTTCCCAGGTACACATACCATGAACTCCAGCCTCTATCCAACCCAGGTATACATACCATGAACTCCAGCCTCTATCCCACCCGGTGCACATACTCACATGAACTCCAGCCTCTATCCAACCTAGGTACACATACTCACCATGAATACCATGAACAGTCTTTACCCACCCAGGTACACAACTCACTAGAGACTCCTCCAGTCTCTACTCAACCCAGGTACACATACTCAGCATGAACTCCTCCAGTCTCTACTCAACCCAGTTACATTACTCAGCATGAACCCCAGCCTCTACCCAAACCCAGGTACACATACTCACCATGAACTTCTCCAGCCTCTACCCAACCCAGTACACTACTCACTATGAACGCCTCCAGTTTGTACTCCATTATAACCCTGGTGCTGTAGACCATAAGATAGGGTTCCCACACATCAGAGAACTTGAAAAAAAATTACTTTTATTTAACCCATTTTATTCAAACATGTTATAGGAATAGGATGGGGTGCGCGCAAGAAACAAAGATCCCAATGGACAGTGATGGGGGGGGGTACTCGGTACAATTAACATAGTAGATTCAGGCTACAGTACCTTGACTGATTACAGGCCCTGAGTCTGAATCGGGAACCTGGTTCAATTCCGGTGTCGGCTCTTGCCTGTGACCTTGGGCGAGTCACTTTATCCATTACTCCGTGCCTCAGCCACCCAAGAAGACTAGATTGTAGCTCTGCGGGCAGGGACTGTTCTTCTGTAAAAGTCCCGTGTGCTGCGTCCCGCCACTATACTGTAAATTGTGATGCGGCTTTGAGTCCCATTGGGAGAGAAAAGTGGCGATATGAAATAAAGTAGTATTATTATTAATAATTCCTCCAGTTATACAGTCTATTAAAATATACTAGTACTTCATTTCAAATAATAAGATCCACTAAGTTAAATGTAACTTTACATGTATATGTCAAAGGGAAAACACACATTATTTGTATGTGTGTACGTATATAGGTGTGCGTGTAATAAATAAATATATATATAATATATAATATATATAGGCAATTACCACTAACGCCCTTAAGGGTTAACGTGAGGACATAACGCTGTGTTATTAGGACTACCAAACGTGCGTTACTCACTTCACAGACACCTGATATAGAGGCTTTACCAGGGTTGGGTGGGTGTAAACGCCACGGTAGGTAGATTTATCTAATCATCGTTATTTTCCTCTCCTCTCTGTCTCACAAAGACCTTTCCAGGGTCCAGCTTGGAGTACACAGAGACGTACTGTACTTAAGTCCCGTTATTGGAAGATAAAGCAATGTATGCCCACAATAATGGTGACATTAAGCCTGTGCTAGGAGCTGTGTGGATAGTGTTTAACCGGGGGAACATAACGTGTGATCCTGGTTTTGGGTGAACGCGTACCTGACTTAACGGAGCTTTGGAGCTGGGCCTTATGATGTCGATGATGAAGCCCTATGAATCTGGACAGGAGGTCAGTGGGGATGAGAAAATTATTCAGAAAGAGAGTAGGTCAGGAGCGATGTGACTGGTCAGCGGTGTTGACTGCTGAAAAACACCTTCTACAGCGGGAGGTTACGGCCATGTAAACGCTATCTGGTGTGTGCGCAGGCGGTGGTGAAGCTTTTCTCTCATCCTGTGGACTCTATGGCAGACTCTGGAGACAGAGGAAAAAGCAGAGTCCTCCCTACAGCGGATTCCACAGACAGCGCACGATGGGAGGACGTCGCCCGGCGCACGCACACACACACACACCCTGGTTACGACAAGCCCCTGTGTAATCCTCAGCCCTCCTGCAGGTGGCTGCGCTGTGCTCTTCGACACTCTGCTGAGTGACCCCGCTGCGTTTCATTTCACCGCCTGCCCTGGTCCTCTGCGGGGCTGGATGTGTGCGGCTTCAGACTTCTGTTCCACAGGCCGCCACCCTGCGCTCTTATTAGGTAAAGCTGTTCTTGCCGTACTGCGACTCTTACCAGGTAAAGGCAGTGACACCAAACTGCAGGCGCAGTGCTGCTCCCGGCACAACAGTAACTTCATATCAAATTAACATCTCCGTTCTTTTCACTTTCCTCTCTCTCCCTTTTCTCTCTCTCTCTCTCTCTCTCCTCCCCTTTCTCTCTCTCTCTCCTTTCTTCTCTCTCTCCCCTCTTCTCTCCCCCCTTCCTCTCTCTCTCTCGTCTTCTGCTATCTTTCCTTTCATCTCTCCTTCCTCTCTCTCTCGCTCCTTTCTCTCTCTCTCTTCTCCCTTTCCCTCCTGTCTGTCTCATTTATTATTTCATTCTTTCTCCCTTTGTTTCTTCCCCGTCACTCCTATTGTCTCTCTCTCGTCTCTCTCTCTACCATCTCTCTCACTCACTGTCCACACTCACCTCACTCTCTTACTCTCACACTCTTACTCCACTCTCACACTATACGCTGTCACTCCTCTCTCACTCACTCGCAACACTCTCACTCTTACGCTGTCACTCTCACTCCACTCTCTTACTCTCACTCACCTCTCATCACCACTCCCTAATTTCACTCTCTAACTCCTCACACCTTACGCTGTCACTCTGTCACGCTCACTCTGTCCTCCCACTCACTCTCTCCCCTCTTTTCTTCTTTCCAGACTCTCTTCCTCCATCCTCGCTGGGGATGATGTACAAACTCCCCAGTGCTGGCTTTGGCAGTCGGGGGGTCTCGAGCAGCTAGAAAGTCTGGGGGGACTATCCGGTCCCAGTGACCCCCAGCTCGCACGGCTGACAGATCAGCACATCTTTAACCGCCCTTTATGGGCGCAGGAGGGGGGACCCCTGCTACACTACTCCCGCAGCTCCGGGCGTTCCTCCTACGGGATCTCAGCCTGTGGTTAGGCGGGGCAGAATACCCACAACAACGGGACCATCACATCGGCATCCAGACACCCCGCCTGCAGGAGCACCCGCCCATGTAATAATACCGGAAGATCCCCTCCCCTTTCCTTTTTGTGACTGATACTGCAGATCACTCACTCTCCTGTAGCACCGAGGCTAAATATCTCAGAGAATTGCTGCCTTGACCTGAAGGATCACATGCAGGGGCCTCCAGTGCCGGGGGAGGGTCAGGAAGCCGCTCCATGTGCCGGGGAGGGGCAGGATGCCTCCAGTGCCGGTAGAGGGCAGTGAGCCGCCATCGGCAGGGGGAGGGGCCACCAGTCCGGGGGAAGGGCGAGAGCCGCCATCGCAGTGGAGAGTGGAGGGGCCTGCCGTGCCGGGGAGGGCAGAGCCCCAGTCACGGGGAGAGGGGAGGGAGCCGCAGCGCCGGGGGAGGGCCTCCAGTCCAGAGGGAAGGGCAGGATGCCGCCAGTGCATGGTAGGGGGCACGTCCATGCCGGGGGAGGCAGGAGCCGCCACCGCAGGAAGAGGGAGAGCGCCAGCGTCATGGGGGATGGGCTCCAGTGCCAGTGATGGAGGAGCCGCCAAGCGCAGGGAAGGGGAGGAGCCGCCAGCGCAGGGAAGAGGGAGGAGAGACGCCATCGCAGAGGGGAGGTGCCCATCCTGGGGGAGGGGCAGGACCGCCAGTCGCAGGTAGAGGGGAGGGGCCTCCAGTGCCGGGGGAGGGCAGGAGCCCGCCAGCGTCAGGGAGAGGGAGGGTCCTCGCGTGCCGGGGGAGGCAGGAGCCGCCAGCGCAAGGAAGAGGGGAGGAGTCCACCAGCCGCAGGAAATAGGGAGGAGCCGCCGCGCAGGGGAGGGGCCTCCAGTGCCAGGGAGGGCAGGAGCCGCAGCAGGGAGAGGGGAGGGGAGGAGCAGCCAGCGCAGGGAGCGGCGGAGGGAGGAGCACCAGCGCTGGGGAGCGGAGGGGAGGAGCAGCACAGCGCAGGGAGAAGCGGACGGGAGGAGCAGCCACGCATGGAGAGGGAGGGAGAGACAGGCCAGCGCAGGGGGAGCGGAAGGGGAGGAGCAGCCGGCAGGGAGAGAGGAGGGGAGAGCAGCCAGCGCGGGAGAGCGGGGGGAGGAGCAGCCACGCAGGAGAGCGTAGGGGAGGAGCAGCCAGCGCAGGGGAGCCGAGGTGAGGAAAGCAGCCAGCGCAGGGAGAGCGGAGGGTGGGAGCAGCCAACGCAGGAGAGCCGAGGGAGGAGCAGCCGCGCAGGAAGCGTAGGGGAGGAGCAGCGCGCAGGGAGAGCGGAGAGGAGGAGCAGCCCGCGCATGGATACGGAGGGGAGGACAGCCAGCGGAGGGGAGGGAGCACCAGGCGCAGTGAGAGCGGAGGGAGGAGCAGCCAGCGCATGGAGAGCGGAGGGGATGGAAGCAGCAGGGAGGGGGAGGATCAGCCATCGCAGGGAGAGCGGAGGGGAGGAGCAGCCAGCGCAGGGAGAGCTGAGGGGAGGAGCATCCAGCGCAGGGAGAGCGAGTGGAGAGCCGCCGCGCAGGAGAGCGGAGGGGGGATCAGCCAGCGCAGGGAGAGCGAGGGGAGGAGCACCAGCGCAGGGAGAGCGGAGTGGAAGGAGCAGGCCAGCCGCAGGGAGATGGATAGCTGGCTATGCCCTACTATCTGTACACATCTCTACTCTTTAGTCCTGGCGGCAACTTCATCCAGTCCTCAGGGGCCACCACGTTCAGGTTTTTAGGTATCCCTGCTTCCGTCACATTTGGTGCAGGCATTCTTACTGAGCCATTTGATTGTCCACCTGTGCCTGTAGTGGTCCCTTGTGGACTGGATTTGGCCACTCCTGCTTTAGTCAAAACGTATAGAGGTGTGTGAGTGTGTGAGTGTGTGAGTGTGAGTGGTGGGGTTACCCTCTGGCTTATTCTCCGACCCTGTGATGGGCTGCAGATCTCATAGCCAGTGACACCAGAGCAGGTCTCATCTCCCTGCAGGACAGAGCTTTGGCCGCCCCCACGGCCTGCTCACAAGCCACACTAAGGTAAGGTACCCCCCGCCTGGGCGGGGGGAGAGAGATCAGCGGGAAGAGGAGAACGCCTCTGCAGGAAACGAGAGTCGGCAGGGAGGGGAGAGAGCTCTCAGGAGGGAGAGTCCCGCGGGTGGGATAGAGCCTGCGGGAGGGAGAGTCAAGCGGGGGGGAGAGAGCTCTGCGGGAGGGAAGAGGGCTCTGCAGGGAGGTAGAGTCAGCGGGTGGGGAGAGAGCTCTGCGGGAGGGAGAGTCCAGCGGGAAAGGAGACTGCTCCTCAGTGAGGGCGAGTCAGCGGGACATGATAGTTCACGGAACAGAGAGCTCTGCAAGGGAGTGAGTGTCAGCGGGAATGAGAGGGCTCTGCAGGAGGGAGATTCCGCGGTGGAAACAAACAACAGGAGAGGGCTCTGCATTGACGGAGAGTCAGCGGGGAGGGAGGATGTCTCCCGAGGGAGTTGGTCAGCGGGAGGGGAGGAGCTCTGCAGGGAGGGAGATCAGCGGGGAGGGGCCGAGACTCTGCAGGGAGAGAAGAGTCAGCGGGGAGGGGCGAGATCTCTGCAGGGAGGGAGAGTCAGCGGGGGAGGGGAGAGCTCTGCACGGAGGGAGTGTCAAGCGGGACGTGGAGAGAGCTCTGCAGGAGGGAGAGTCAGCGGGAAGTGGATAGTCAGCTGGAACAGGAGCAGGCTCTGCCGGTGGGAGAGTCAGCGGGAACAGTAGAGGGGCTCTGCAGGGAGGGAGAGTCAGCGAGGAGGGAGAGAGCTCTGCCAGGGAGGGAGAGTCACGGGAAAGTGAGAGTCAGCGGGAACAGAGAGAGCTCTGCAGGGAGGGAGAGTCACGGGAACAGGAGAGGGCTCTGCAGGGAGGGGAGAGTCCAGCGGAACAGGAAAGGGCTCGCAGGTGGAGAGTCGCGGGAGGGGAGAGAGCTCTGCAGGGAGGGAGAGTCAGGCGGGGAGGGAGAGAGCTCTGCAGGGAGGTAGAGTCAGCGGGAGAGGAAGAGAGCTCTGCAGGGAGGGAGAGAGTCGCGGGAGGGGAGAGAGCTCTGCAGGAGGAGATTCAGGCCGAGCGGTTTGTCGATGTGGGATGATGAGACGAAGGGCCGAACTGTGTGTGCGATGTGAGGATGATGAGACGAGGGGCCGAGCTGTGTGTGGATGTGAGGATGATGAGACGATGGCCGAGCTGTGTGTGCGATGTGAGGATGATTAGACGAGGCCGAGCTGTGGTGTGGCGATGTGAGATGAATGAGACTAGGGTCCGAGCTGTGGTTTGCGATGTATGGATGGATGATACCGAGGGCCGGCTGTGTGTGCGATGTGAGGATGATGATACGAGGGCCGACTGTGTTGGTGCAGATGTGGAGGATGATGAGACCGAGGGCCGAGCTGTGTGTTCGATGTGAGGATGATGAGACGAGGGCCGAGCGTGTGTTGCGATGTGAGAGATGAGCCGATGGCCGAGCTGTGTGTGCGATGTGAGGATGATGAGACGAGGGGCCGAGCTGTTGTGCGATGTGAGGATGATGGACGATGGGCCAGCTGTGTGTCGATGTAGGATGAGGAGAACGAGGGCCGAGCTGTGTGTGCTGATGTGAGGAGATGAGACTAGGGCCGAGCTGTGTGTTGCGATGTGAGGATTATGAGACGAGGCCGAGCTGGCGTGTGCGATGTGAGGATGATGAAGACGCGGGCCGAGCTGGTGTGTGCGATGTGAGGATGATGAGACGAGGGACGAGCTGCGTGTGCGAGTGGAGGATGATGAGACGAGGGCCGAGCTGGTTGTGCGATGTAGATGAATGAGAAACTAAGGCCCGAGCTGTGTGTGCGCTGTGAGAAGTGATGAACGAAGGGGCCCGAGCTGTGTGTGCGATGTGAGGATAATGAGACAGGGCCGAGCTGTGTGTGCGATGTGAGGATGATGAGACGAGGGCCGACTTGTGTGTGCGATGTGAGAATAATGAGAACGATGGCCGAGCTGTGTGTGCGATGTGAGGAGTGATGAGACGAGGGCCAGTGTGGTGCGATGTGAAAAATGTGAAGATGATGGCCGAGTGTGTGTGCGATGTGCAGGATGATAACAGGGCCGAGCTGTGTGTGCGATTATATGATGAGACGGAGGGCCGAGCTGTGGTGTCGATGTGAGGATGTGAGACCGGGGCCGGCTGTGTTGTGCGATGTGGAGGATGATGAGACGAAGGCCGATTGCTGTGTGCGAATGTGAGGATGGATGAGACTAGTGGCCTAGCTGTGTGTGTCGATGTGAGGATGATGAACTAGGGCCCGAGCTGTGTGTGCGATGTGAGGATGATGAGACGAGTGCCGATCTGTGTGTGCGATTATGATATGAGAAGAGGGCCGCGTCTGTGTGTGCGATGTGAGGGATGATGAGACGAGGGCCGGCTGTGTGTGCGATGTGAGGATTATGAGACGAGGCCGAGCTGTGTGTGGATGTGAGATGATGAACGAGGGGCCGAGCTGCGTGTCGATGTGAGGATTGGATGAGACGAGGGCCGCGCGTGTAGCGATGTGAAGGATGATGAGACGAGGGCCGAGCTGTGTGTGCGTGGTGAGGTGATGAGACTAGGGCCGCGCTGTTGTGTGCGATGTGAGGATGATGAGACGAGGGCCGATCTGTGTGGTGCGATGTGAGGATGATAACAGGCTAGCTGCGTGTGCGATGTGAGGATGATGAGCACAGGGCCGAGCGGTGTTTGCGATGTGAGGATTATGAGACGAAAGGCGAGCTGCGTGTGCGATTGTGAGAATGATGAACGAGGCTGAGCTGTGTGTGTGCTATGTAGGATGATTGAGACTAGGGCCGACTGTGTGTGCGATGTGAGGATATGGGACGAGGCCGAGCTGTGTGTGCGATGTGAGGATGATGAGACAGGCCGAGCTGTGTGTGCGATGTGAGGATTTGAGACTTGATGGCCGAGCGTGTGTGCGATGTGAGGATGATGAGACGAGGCCGAGCTGTGTGTGCGATGTGAGGATGATGAGACGATGGGTCGAGCTGTTGTGCGATGTGAGTATGAGGATACGAGGGCCGAGCGGTGTGCGATGTGAATGATGAGACGAGGCCGAGCTGTGTGTGCCGATGTTGAGATGATAGGGACGGAGGGCCGAAGCTTGTGTGTGCGATGTGAGGATGATGAGACGAGGGCCGAGCTTTGCGTGTGCGATTGAGGATGATGAGTAACGAGGGCCGAGCTGCCGTGTGCATTGAGGATGATGAGACGAGGGCCGAGCTGTGTGTGCGATGTGAGGATGAATGAGACGAGGCCGAGCTTTGTGTTGTCCGATGTTGAAGGAATGATGAGAAGACGGGGCCGAGCTGTGTGTGCGATGTGAGGATGATGATAAACAGGCCGAGCTGTGTTGCGATGTGAGGATGATGAGACGAGGCCGAGCTGTGTTGCGATGTGAGGATGATGAGACGAGGCCGCGCTGGCGTGTCGATGTGAGTATGATGAAGACGAGGGCCGGCTGTGTGGCGATGTGAGGAGGATGAGACGAGGGCCGACCTGTGTTGTGCGATGTGAGGATGATGAAGACGAGGGCGAGCTGTTGTTGCGATGTGGAGGATGATGAGACGAGGGGCCGGGCGGTGTGTGCGATGTGAGGATATAGACGGGGCTGAGCTGTTTGTGCGATTAGGATGATGAGACAGGCCCGGCTGTGTGGCGATGTGAGGATGATTGAGACTAGTGCCGAGCTGTGTGTTGCGATGTAGGATGATGAGACTAGGGCCGAGCTCCGTGTGCGATGTGAGGATGATGGATACGAGGGCCGAGCTGTCCGTTGCGATGTGAGGATGATAGACGAGCCGCACTGTGTGTGCGATTGTGAGGATTATGATACGAGGCCGATCGTGTGGCCGATGTTATGGATATGAGACCGAGGGCCGAGCTGTGTGTGCGATGTGAGATGATGGGACGCAGGGCCGAGCTGTGTGTGGCGATGTGAGGATGATGAGACGAGGGCCCGAGCTGTGGTGTGCGATGTGAGGATGAGAGACAGGCCGAGCTGTGTGTGCGAGTGGAGGATGATGAGACTAGGCCCGAGTGCGTGTGCGATGTGAGGATGTGATACGAGGGCCGAGCTGTGTGTGCGATGTGAGGATGATGAGACAGGGCCGAGCTGCGTGTGTCGTGTGAGGATATTGAGGACTATGCCGAGCTGCGTGTGCGATGTGAGGATGATAGACGCGGGCCGAGCTGTTGTGTGCGATGTGAGGATGATGAGACTAAGGCCCGAGCTGTGTGTGGCGATGTGAGGATGATGAGACGAGGGCCGATCTGTGTGTGGCGATGTGAGGATGAATGAGACGAGGAGGGCCGAGCTGTGTGTGCGATGTGAGGATGAATGATACGAGGCCCTTGTGGGTGCGATGGAGGATGATGATACGAGGGCCGAGCTGTGTGTGCGTGTGAGGATGATGAGACGAGGCCGATCTGCGTGTGCGATTGATGATGATGAGACGGGGCCGAGCTTGCGTGTGCGTGTGAGGTATGAGAACGAGGGCCGAGCTGTGTGGGCAGATGTGAGGATGATGAGACGAGGCCGAGCTGTGTTTGCGATGTGAGGATGATGATACGAGGGCCGAGCTGTGGTGTGCGATGTGAGGGATGAATGAGACGAAGGCCGAGCTGTGTGTGGCGAGTGATGATGATGAACAGGGCCCGAGCTGTGTTGCGATGTGAGGATGATGAGACGAGTCCGAGCTTGTGTGTGCGATGTGAGATGATGAGACGAGGCCGAGCTGTGTGTGCGATGTGAGGATGATGAGACGATGGCCTAGCTGTGTTGTGCGATGTGAGATGATGAGACGAGGGCCGAGCTGTGTACG
>WSYH01016949.1:0-12522 GCA_036426205.1 Ascaphus truei
TATATATAAAAAATGAATAGACAATACCAACCTGTGGCTAACGAAATGCTATTATTTGTGCGAGCTTTTGAGATACTCTGATCTCTTCTTCTGGCGATAGTACATTGAATAAAGCAAGGTTAAACTTAAAAACAGTGCATATACTGTAGGAATGTTATCTGTGACTGAAACCTACCCCCCCCCACACACCCCCGTGTAGTATGCGATAAATGATGAGGTGTTAAATAGTCCCTGAATGTCAGTGATGTAAGAGTGTGTGCGTGTGTGCATGTATGTATGTAAATATAAATTGATAAAGAGCCCACAGTGTATACATCACTTTACAAAAGGTGTGTGTGGAGTGGGAGTGAATATCAATGGTGTGGGTAGGTGTGGAAATGTAAGAGGCTGTAGCATTACTAAAAGTGTGTGTAGATACTATGTGGTCCCTATTGGTATATAGGGATGGAATTACATAGAGTATTTGTATGTGTATGTGTGGTATATATATAATATTATTAATAATAAATAATATATATCTATATATATAGAGATATTATATATATATATATATATATATATAGTGCAGTATGTATGGACATGGCCTTTAGCACTCATGGGAAGAGAGTTCTCTCATGTCAGTAGTGACTCATAAAACTTCAGTCTCGGTTTAGGCCATCGCTAAGTGTCCCGAACAGTTGCTATATCTATGCACATGGAAATATGTGATTGCATTTAGGGATATGGAAGGGCCTGTATCCGTCCATATTAATATCCCCTGAATTAAATGATTTGCGGCCATGTCAAAAACTGGAAATTTTGACAATGAAAGTGAAAAACAGTATATAAAGCATATGCATATGCATTATATCTATGAGTATACATATACAGTGTGTATTGATATAAATAGTACAGTAGTTGTATAAAAAATACATATATATTTCAATTCTTATAATTGTTTTTATATATGTTTAATTCACTACATGTTGAGGATTAGCATCTTTAAAAATAAATAAACATCAAACAAGTATACATATTTTTGAATCATTTTCAAAGTTTAATATTTCCATGTTACACAAATGCCTTGGAGGGATTTACATCCTCTAATCTAATTTGGTGATAAGACTGTTTGTCTGTCCTCAAGGCCACAGCTTAATTGATCGAATTGTTTGGTTTTTGGTTGCAAAGTAATTTTAAAGCTATCATTAGTCAAATAGATAAACCTAAGTACAGCGGCAGCAGGCGTTTTTGTACCCCCCGGTGGGCAACAACAGGTACAATAGCCTGGTAGACCCCCTCCCCCCCTTTTTTTCACATGCACAGAATGGTGGCTGCTCCTGCTGGCAGGATGTATGTGCCCTGCTGTAATGCACAAGCAGGACCAATAAAGGCTGCTACATCTGTAGTTATGGGAGCATAACATTTTAGTTTTGAAGCAGGGGGTCTCCGTAGCTGAACCCCATTACTATCAGCTCATGGGACCCCCTGCTTCCCTGCTCAGTAGGGGGTGCCAGTAGCAAACCTGCAGGCTTAAATGTCCCGGTCACGCAGGCCAATAGGAAGCTGCAAAGGTTGACATCATGGCTTCCTTTTGGCCCGTGTGACGCGGGAGCTTTAAAGTCACTATTTCGATGGCTGCCAGAATTGAAACCAACACCCCAAGTATCTTATTAAAAAAACACACCACAAAAACACTAAAAGCACTCAACCAGGACTGCTGCTTCAACTCAGTGTTACTGTAGAAAAGCAAACTGTACATTTTCACAAGATCTATAGTATGTCATTAAGACAGTTACTTTAATAATTATTGTTTCTTTTAAGGAAACTAATTAAACTAACTTGTTGATAAAAAAAATTGACCCACTGCATGGAACTGACACCTCAATTCAAAAGTGAATGTAGTACTAACAAACGTGTGTATGTGTGTGAGTGTGTGAGTAGATATATAGACAGAAATAGATGTACAAACGCCTATAATAATAATTTTAATAATAATAGTTTTGGGTCTTGCCCTGCATCCAGTTTTTGTATTCTGATGTGTCTTACTATTAACCTGATAAAAACAGAAAGGTCCAGTGCAACATACAAAGTGACACAACATATAGTACTGAAAGTGCTAACATATAGTACTTCAGTGCTAATCTACTCATGAGTAAGGATCATTTAGTTAAACCCTTTGGCCAAAGCGTTATAAGCCTGCAGCCACGTCACGGCATGACCAATTTGCAGGTCCTAACAATACCTGGTAAAATTCTCATGTACCTCTCTTTTTTGCTGGATGGAGAAAAACCATACTGGGTCTAAGATACACAGGGATATGATAAAAACTGCTAATTGGAAAGTGGGGAGCGGCGAGCTTTAATCCCTGGGGAGGAGGGGCCACACCTCCAAATAAAACAGTAACCTGATTTGCCTGATAGCCTCCAATGTCTAAAATATGTGTATTAAATTGGACACATACGCTAATGATAAATAATTAAATAATTGACAAGCTACATGATATTACAGCACTGTGATCCATCTCTATCTCTTTTATCTTTTCAGTACTTAAAAGATAAAAATATTTATTAATAGTAGGTGAAACTACTAAATAACAACCCAAGTCGCCTGACTCCAAAGAAAGTTCAAAGGTGGAGCAGAAGTCTACGCCACATTTATTAAAAGATAGGAATTCCATTGTAAATAATTTGGTTAATAAATCTGTTAGTGTTTTTTGCTCCACTTTACCCTCAGTTTTGAAGCCAGGAGACGTAATTGACCAGACTCCATGGTTGTTAAGTCTGAAAGTCCATAAAATGGTTATATATTCTGTAAACGTTGAAAACGGTCAGCTTTTGCCATTTTTTATTACATTGTGGATTCTGACCCTGATTTTATATATCTTCAAAATATTTTTATATCTCACAAATGTTCTAAATTGTGCATGGCCCTTAGTAGTAGTAGTAGTTGCTCTTAGCCCTTGTAGCCTCGATTCTTGCACATTCCATTTACTTGCCCATCCAAATAAATACAGACACCTTGGTGGGGGACAAATGACCACAGCCTTTTATTAACATAAATACCTGCACCTGGTCAGCAAGTAGCCCAACCCATTGAACCTGATTATGCTCACCACCGCTACATGACCCAGTGAGCACGCCTGGATCGTAACACCTGGGGTTCCACTTATAAGTCACTCCTATGCCCAACACACCTTGCCCTGACCTAGGATTGCATCCTTTGGACCCCTCAGATTTCTCATTAACCACCTGGGCAAAACTGACGAGTCCGAACCCCTACAGCTGTGACACATGTAATAACACCCCCATAACCACACCTTCCCTAATTTGGTCAGGGCTTCCTTTACTTTAAAGATATCCAATAGACATAATTTGTGACAAAGACATTTGCCTGCTTGCAGGAGAAGCCCTACATTTAGCAAGAGATTTCGGTTACACCTGCGAAACAGAATTTCCAGCAAAGGCAGTGGGAGAGCATCTGGCCAGGCAGCACATGGAACAAAAAGAACAGACTTCAAGGAAAAAGATGATCCTCGCTACAAAGTAAGCAGAAAAATACCCTCTACTTGTATGTGATATCGCTCAAAACTGTTACATCCACATTACATGTACAATCCACATTAAAAAGCGAAAATGCCATTTGCATTTTAGATGTTAGGGACCTGTATGTAGGAGGCACGTGACCTTGTCATGGCATTGCTTCGTCATGGGACCTTGTCATGGTGATGCTTCATCATGTGACCTTGTCATGGCAATGCGTCGCCACGTGACCTTGTCATGGCAATGCTTCGTCATGGGACCTTGTCATGGCGGTGCTTCATCATGTGACCTTGTCATGGCAATGCATCGCTACGTGACCTTGTCATGGCGACGCTTCATCACAAGGAGTAGATGCTAGAGTTGAGGAGCAGCAAAAGAAGGTAAGAGGCACTCGGAAAAAACAGCACTGGTACCCCATACCATCATGTACCGTGAACCATGACAAGGTCACGTGGCGACGCATTGCCATGACAAGGTCACATGATGAAGCATCGCCATGACAAGGTCACGTGGCGATGCATTGTCATGACAAGGTCACATGACGAAGCATCGCCATGACAAGGTCACGTGGCGACGCATTGTCATGACACGTATCATCTGAGATCAGACTCCAAAAGACTGTTCAGGGTCCTAAGGTTCAGCAAACTATCTGGCCGCTCCTCTTTCTCTTACCATGCATCCCAAAACTGGAACAGTCTACTGGAGACTCTCACATCCACCACCAGTCTAAATTCTTTCAAAACTAAGGTTGTCTCACATTTTAATCTGGTCTGTAACTGTTACATACGCCTATAATATATATTTTCTTTAACTGTGCACACAATGTCTTGTATATAATGTATACACTGTTCAGTTGTGTCACTTTATTTGTAACCATGTACTATTTGTCTTAACTCTGTGCCCAGGACATACTTGAAAACGAGAAGTAACTCTCAATGTATTACTTCCTGGTAAAATATTTTATAAATAAACAAGGTCACGTGGCAACGCATTGCCATGACAAGGAATATAGAACACAGGAGCACAGAAACACAGCACAGAACACAGGAGCACAGAAACACAGCACAGAACACAGGAGCACAGAAACACAGCACAGAACACAGGAGCACAGAAACACAGCACAGAACACAGGAGCACAGAAACACAGCACAGAACACAGGAGCACAGAAACAACATTCCATAGTGCAGATAAATGTAATATCCAGCAAGTGGGAATAAAATCCAATAAAAATGCACTCACAAAAGAATGTGCGTGATGGGATTACATCAACACAGTAACAGTATGAACCTGAACTCCATATGGGACCGTCCCCTGTCTCCTAAGGCTGTTTTAAGAGTGCTAGGTAGAAAAAATTATTTTAGGGTGCTCAACCCAGATGAAATCCATCAAAGCTATCTACAGAACTAGCAAGTGGGAAGAGCACTGGCAAGGGGCAAGAGAGGGCAGGAGAAAAAAGAAGGGGAAAGAAAGAAGGAGGAAAGGAGAAAAGGAGGGCGAAAGAAAAGGACGAAGTAGGGAAAGGGAAAAGAAGGCAAAAGGAGAAAACAAGAAAGGGGGAAAGGAAAGAGGAAGAGGAACAAAAAAAAGGACAAAAAGGGAACGAGAGAAGCACAAGGAAAACAAAAAAGTGGAAAAAGAGATAAAAAAAGGAGAAGGGGGGAAAAAGAGGGTGGAAAGGAAATAAGAAAAATGGAGGTGAACATGGGGGGAAGAGGGGGAAAGGAAAAGGAAAAAAAAAATAAAACAATAAGACAAAAGGAACGAAAGAGGGGTAAGGAAAAAAAAGAAAAGGGGATCGGGGAAAAGAGGGGGGGGAAGAACGATAGAGGGGAAGGAAGAAGCAGAAACAAGAAAAGGAAAAAAAGGGAGAAAAAAAAAAAGAAAAAAAGGGGAAGAAGAAAAAAAAAGGAAAATAAAAAAGATGAAAAAGGGAAACAAGGAAAAAAAAAACAAATAAAACGAAAAATGAATACAAAAAGGAGAGGGAAAAGAAAAAAAAAAAGAGGAAAAAAAAGCGTAAAAAAAAAAGAAAACAGACCAGATAAGGAGGGAAGAGGGGGGGAAGGAAAAAAAAGGAAAAAAGGAAAAAGAGAAAGATGGGAAGGGAGAGCGAAAAAATAAAAATTTTATAAAAAAACTTTAAAACTGACAAATTATTAATTATTAAAAATGGAAAATTTACAATGGTGACAACAATAAATTACATATAAACCAAAAAAATAATAGACCTACCCTGAAAACATGACATTTGTTAATGTACGGAAACAGATATATAATTACATATCGATGCTGCCTAACAACAAAATTATTAGATGAATTAGCAACGTAAGCACTTTCTTTCTGTGCTAACAATATAAACAGACTTGTAGGTTTATGACAAGCTTAAAATGCTTGTAAGTTTTGACTAATTTGTTGACGTACATATAGTAATGATTTTAGTACCTACACTACAAGTTAAATCTTTTGAGTCATTGACATCAGGGACTGCTTCGCCTCTGTAAGACCTGTTCATCAAAACACCGGATACAAAACATTTTTTACCACGTACAATAATAATTTTAAAAAAAAAATGCACACAAAAATGCATTTGTTTTCATGAGAAATGTAATGGCAAATAATTTGAAAAGAGGGGCTCAGTGTGGGCTCTTCTGGGCAGTGAATGTGTCTGTTAAAAATTCCTATGTACCGTACCTACGCTTGTAATTGTGAAACGCTTCCAATCCCATTGGGAAAAAAGCGCTACAGTATATGAACATAAGTTTATTATTTATTTTGGGCCTCTTAGTACAAAGACGATATTGTGAAGTAGAGGAATGTAGTGAGCGTCTGGGAAAGATGGACAGTGACCCACTTTGCCGTTTTAGGTTTCAGTGACTCTCTAGTATGTCAGTTAATCATAGTTTGTCGTCTCTTAGATATTGTGATTAGGTCATTATATTATGGAAAATTAATTGATTAACGCTGTCTGCAGAGAGGATACAGAACAATGGGGGCAAAGTGCATAGAAGCCAAATCGCTCGATTTTTGTGTTCGCAATTAAAAATGAGGTCATAGCACTGAGCTTGTAATATTGTATTAAAACAATGCACCCAGCTCGCTGCTAGATTAGCATTCATATGGTAACTCAAGAATCTCCAAACTAAGTCCGTTTGAAAAGAAAGAGATAGCTCCCAGAGGGCAGAAAAGGAGAGAAGGTATTGATGCACAGTATGAGTAGATGGATGTATATATGTATGTATTATATAGAAATAGAAATAATAGATAGAAGAGTAGAAGAGATATATATATAGATTAGTATAGTATAGGATATAATAGATATATATAGATATATACATATTACGGCTATATAAAAATACAAATACCTAACACTATAGAATATATATATATATACTATATATAATATATATATATAATATAAAATAAAACCGTAAGCGCTCGTTGAAATAATCCTTTATATTAAATCTTAAAATAGTATATAGCCCCAAGTAAGGTATAGTAGAATCTATGTGCTTCTAATAATGTGAAGGACCTAATAGACAAAAAACAAAAATTAAAAACAGATGTTATGTGCTAGATAACTAATACTGTTATATACTCAATACAATGGAAAATAAATCCCAAGTATGTCCATAAAATAGTCCATATACGGTTGCACTAGATGAAAGGATAATAGTGTCGTGACGTACTATCACTGAAACAGGGTATCTTTCATGCGTATTCCTAGCTACACTTTGTGAGTGTGTATTTTACACTTTCTATTTTGAGAATAAATGTCTGCACAGATTTATGCTATGTGGGCACGTGCTTCCTTTTTCTTTATATATATATAGATATATATTATATATATATACATATATATAATATATAATATATATATATATATATTATATATATATATATGTGTGTGTGTGTGTAAAACACGGAGAAGCGCGGTGAATATATATTTTTTTTTATATGCACCTTAACCCTGGCTGTGCTCAAAGCTATGACCATGCAGCAAGCTAAGCCTATAGGGAACCATGTTATAAATGTTTTTGAGGCAAAAAGTGACACTGTGTGCTCATTTGCATGTCGTTTCCAGAATCCCTGCTGCAGTGGAAGTGCTGTATGCTGGGTGATAATGGGGAAAGGCGGGGTTGCAGACCTGTCTAAGACAGTGCAGATGAGCATACAGTTGTATTTGCATTAATATATATATATATATATATATAGTGCAGAATAAATGAGTTCTTCAGTATTAGGTGTACCTTTTTTATTTGACTACAATTTATTTCATAGGACAAGCTTTCGAGAGCTTTCTCAGGTCAACAATACTGATTAACATTTATTCATGTATATATATAAAAAATGAATAGACAATACCAAATGTGGCTAACGACAATGCTATTATTGTGCGAGCTTTTGAGATACTCTGATCTCTTCTCTGGCGATAGTAATTGAATAAAGCAAGGTTAACTTAAAAACAGTGCATATACTGTAGGAATGTTATCTGTGACTGAAACCTACCCCCCCCCACACCCCCCGTGAGTATGCGATAAATGATGAGGTGTTAAATAGTCCCTGAATGCAGTGATGTAAGAGTGTGTGCGTGTGTGCATGTATGTATGTAAATATAAATTGATAAAGAGCCCACAGTGTTATACATCACTTTACAAAAGGTGTGGGTGGAGGGGAGTGAATATCAATGGTGTGGGTAGGGTGGAAATGTAAGAGGCGGTAGCATTACTAAAAGTGTGTTGTAGATACTATGGTCCCTATTGGTATATAGGGATGGAATTACATAGAGTATTTGTTGTGTTGTTGGATAGTATATATATATTATATAATATATATAATATATATATATATATATATATAGAATATATATATATATATATATATATATATATATATATAGTGCAGTATGTATGGACATGGCCTTTGCACTCATGGGAAGAGAGTTCTCTCATGTAGTAGTGACTCATAAAATTCAGTCCGGTTAGGCCATCGCTAAGTGTCCCGAACAGTCTATATCTATGCACATGGAAAATGGATTGCATTTAGGGATATGGAAGGGCCTGTATCCGCCATATTAATATCCCCTGAATTAAATGATTTGCGGCCATGTCAAAAAATGGAAATTTTGACAATGAAAGTGAAAAACAGTATATAAAGATATGCATATGCATTATATCCATGAGTTATTACATACAGTGTGTATTGATATAAATAGTACAGTATGGTATAAAAATACAATATATTTCAATTCTATAATTGTTTTTATATATGTTTATTCACTACATGTTGAGGATTGCATCTTTAAAAATAAATAAACATCAAACAAGTATACATATTTTTGAATCATTTTCAAAGTTTATATTTCCATGTTACACAAATGCCTTGGAGGGATTTACATCCTCTAATCTAATTTGGTGATAAGACTGTTTGTCTGTCCTCAAGGACAGTTAATTGATCGAATTGTTTGGTTTTGTTGCAAGTAATTTTAAAGCTATCATTGTCAAATAGGAAACCTAAGTACAGCGGCAGCAGGCGTTTTTGTACCCCCCGGTGGGCAACAACAGGTACAATAGCCTGGTAGACCCCCCTCCCCCTTTTTTTCATGCACAGAATGGTGGGCTGCTCCTGCTGGCAGGATGATGGCCCTGCTGTAATGCACAAGCAGGACCAATAAAGGCTGCTACATCTGTAGTTATGGGAGCATAACATTTTAGTTTGAAGCAGGGGGTCTCCGTAGCTGAACCCCATTACTATCAGCTCATGGGACCCCCTGCTTCCCTGCTCAGTAGGGGGTGCCAGTAGCAAACCTGCAGGCTTAATGCCCGGTCACGCAGGCCAATAGGGAAGCTGCAAAGGTTGACATCATGGCTTCTCTTTGGCCGTGTGACGCGGGAGCTTTAAAGTCACTATTTCGATGGCTGCCAGAATTGAAACCAAACACCCCAAGTATCTTATTAAAAAACACACACAAAAACACTAAAAGCACTCAACCAGGACTGCTGCTTCAACCAGTGTTACTGTAGAAAAGCAACTGTACATTTCACAGATCTATAGTATTAGTCATTAAGACAGTACTTTAATAATTATTGTTTCTTTTAAGGAAACTAATTAAACTAAATGTTGATAAAAAAAATTGACCCACTGCATGGAACTGACACCCTCAATTCAAAAGTGAAGTAGTACTACAAACGTGTGTATGTTGTGTGAGTGTGTGAGTAGATATAGACAGAAATAGATGTACAAACGCCTATAATAATAATTTAATAATAATAGTTTGGGTCTGCCCTGCATCCAGTTTTGTATTCTGATGTGTCTTATATAACCTGATAAAAAAGAAAGGTCCAGTGCAACATCAAAAGTGACACAACATATAGTACTGAAAGTGCTAACATATAGTACTTCAGTGCTAATTACTCATGAGTAAGGATCATTTAGTAAACACCTTGGGCCAAAGCGTTATAAGCTGCAGCCACGTCACGGCATGACCAATTTGCAGGTCCTAACAATACCTGGTAAAATTCTCATGTACCTCTCTTTTTTGTGGATGGAGAAAAACCATACTGGGTCTAAGATACAACAGGGATATATAAAAACTGCTAATTGGAAAGTGGGGAGCGGCGAGCTTTAATCCCTGGGGAGGAGAGGGCCACACCTCCAATAAAACAGTAACCTGATTTGCCTGATAGCCTCAATGTCTAAAATATGTGTATTAAATTGGACACATACGCTAATGATAAATAATTAAATAATTGACAAGCTACATGATATTACAGCACTGTGATCCATCTCTATCTCTTTTATCTTTCAGTACTTAAAGATAAAAATATTTATTAATAGTAGGTGAAACTACTAAATAACAACCCAAGTCGCTGACTCCAAAGAAAGTTCAAAGGTGGAGCAGAGTCTACGCACACATTATTAAAAGATAGGAATTCCATTGTAAATAATTTGGTTAATAAATCTGTTAGTTTTTTGTCCTCCACTTTCCCAGTGTTGAAGCCGAGGAGACGTAATGTGACCAGACTCCATGGTTGTTAAGTCTGAAAGTCCATAAAATGGTTATATATTCTGTAAACGTTGAAAACGGTCAGCTTTGCCATTTTTTATTACATTGTGGATTTGACCCTGATTTATATATCTTCAAATATTTTTATATCTCACAAATGTTCCTAAATGTGCATGGCCCTTAGTAGTAGAGTAGTTGCTCTTAGCCCTTGTAGCCTGATTCTTGCACATTCCTTTACTGCCCATCCAAATAAATACAGACACTTGGTGGGGGACAAAATGACCACAGCCTTTTATTAACATATAAATACCTGCACCTGGTCAGCAAGTAGCCCAACCATTGACCTGATTATGCTCACCACCGCTACATGACCCAGTGAGCACGCCTGGACGTAACACCTGGGGTTCACTTATAAGTCACTCCTATGCCCAACACACCTTGCCCTGACTAGGATTGCATCCTTTGGAACCCCTCAGATTTCTCATTAACCACCTGGGCAAAACTGACAGAGTCCCACCCTACAGCTGTGACACATGTAATAACACCCCCATAACCACACCTTCCCTAATTTGGTCAGGGCTTCCTTTACTTTAAAATATCCAATAGAATAATTTGTGACAAAAGACATTGCCGCTTGCAGGAGAAGCCCTACATTTAGCAAGAGATTTCGGTTACACCTGCGAAACAGAATTTCCAGCAAAGGCAGTGGGGAGAGCATCTGGCAGGCAGCACATGGAACAAAAAGAACAGACTTCAAGGAAAAAGATGATGACCTCGACTAACAGTAAGCAGAAAAATACCCTCTACTTGTATGTGATATCGCTCAAAACTGTTACTCCACATTACAGTACAATCCACATAAAAAGCGAAATGCCATTTGCATTTTAGATGTTAGGGACCTGTATGTAGGAGGCACGTGACCTTGTCATGGCATGCTTCGTCATGGGACCTTGTCATGGTGATGCTTCATCATGTGACCTTGTCATGGCAATGCGTCGCCACGTGACCTTGTATGGCAATGCTTCGTCATGGGACCTTGTCATGGCGGTGCTTCATCATGTGACCTTGTCATGGCAATGCATCGCTACGTGACCTTGTCATGGCGACGCTTCATCACAAGGAGTAGATGCTAGAGTTGAGGAGCAGCCAAAAGAAGGTAAAGAGGCACTCGGAAAAAACAGCACTGGTACCCCATACCATCATGTACCGTGAACCATGACAAGGTCACGTGGGACGCATTGCCATGACAAGGTCACATGATGAAGCATCGCATGACACAGGTCACGTGGCGATGCATTGTCATGACAAGTCACATGACGAAGCATCGCCATGACAAGGTCACGTGGCGACGCATTGTCATGACCGTATCATCTGAGATCAGACATCCAAAAGACTGTTCAGGGTCTAAGGTTCAGCAAAACTATGGCCGCTCCTCTTTCTCTTACCATGCATCCCAAAACTGGAACAGTCTACTGGAGACTCTCACATCACCACCCGTCTAAATTCTTTTTCAAAACTAAGGTTTGTCTCAATTTTAATTGGTCTGTAACATGTACATACGCCTATAATATATATTTTCTTTAACTGTGCACACACAATGTCTTGTATATAATGTATACACTGTTCATTGTGTCACTTTATTTGTAACCATGTACTATTTGTCTTAACTCTGTGCCCAGGACATACTTGAAAACGAGAAGTAACTCTCAATGTATTACTTCCTGGTAAATATTTTATAAATAAAACAGGTCACGTGGCACGCATTGCCACTGACAAGAGGAATATAGAACACAGGAGCACAGGAAAACACAGCACAGAACACAGGAGCACAGAAACACGCACAGAACACAGGGCACAGAAACACAGCACAGGCAACACAGGAGCACAGAAAACACAGCACAGAAACAGGCAGCACAGAAACAAAGCACAGAAACAGAGCAGCACACAGACACAGCAAGAAACACAGCACGGAACACAGGAGCACAAGAAACACAGCACAA
>WSYH01016950.1:0-12521 GCA_036426205.1 Ascaphus truei
GCTGCTGCGCGACCAAAGCGGTACACTGAGCAGAAGCTTTTGGAAGCTGCCCAGCGGTAAACTCTTGCCAGAGACACTGAGGTCCGCTATTTCAGAATACGTCCAAAATGACGTGGTGGAGAAAGGCATGGTCAGATATACTCGCTCTCGCTAGTAAACATTATCTGTCACTCCCAGGTACACGTGCGGAATCTCCCAGAGCACGTGTGCTGCCAGAGGGGACCCAGGGAAACATGTAACTTACTACTGTAATGAGTTACGAAAGTCCCAAGTATACAGCGATTAATGACAGCATAATATATAGTAATGTATGCCAGATTATAAGGAGGGGGGTTATCCTGATATATTTGAGCGAGTGTGTGTGCGTTATAATGGTAACAAATGCTACTTTCTGCTTGTATATTCTATGCCCGGCACATGGCTCCTAGTGGGAAGGTCCCTGATCATAGTAGGTGAATCACCTGTTCCTGTTTTGCTTTGTGTTGCTAGCAGGTTAAGACTCATCATGGGGGATCTTCCGCGTCCCCATGCGATCGCTGCCGGCAATGTCGTCATTTTCTGGCCCACAATCCCAAAGGAGCTGATTAAAAAAAGGCCTCGGCGCCTGTGCCGGGGAGGAAACAGGAAAAAACTGCAATGGACTATACAGGTCCAATATGAAAGTGCCATCATAAAGTAATGGAATGTCCTTAGAAATCTCCTAGTATACACAGATTACACGTTACATGCTGTATGGTTTAAGTCCGGCACAACGGGACATTTAGGCCCAATTATAAGCAGTTCTATTACCAGACCACTTCTGGCCCGCCAGGAACGGACCACCTTGTGCACATTCAGTTTAATGAGAATAAGGGGTCTTACAGTGCAGAAGCGTCTTATGCCATAGAGGGCATTAGTAAATATGCCTTATTCTCCTACCGTTTGACAAAAGATTGGTGCAAAAATAAATCCCCAGCCCTCGTTAGCAAGGGGTATGGTGATTAGGCCTTACACAAAGAACAATATGGCAAAACGTGAAAAAGCTGCCGCGTCTCTAGATATGTGAGAGTATGTGAAAGACAATCTATAGCATAAAGTCAGATGTATCGGTGCAAAGGTCAACCAGCAAATAAGTCGCCATTGCGGCATCCATACCAACAAGGTCAAATAGAAGGTGGAAAGAGCTATGAAAGGCTATACTGTAAGCTGGTGGATTAGTGTGAGGCTATGCTTTGCAAAAATCAAAAGGAACTTAAAATTAAAATCGAACCGTCAGCGGTTACCTGAAGCTTTCATCTCCAGCCGAAAAATTGGTAAAGTAGAGCGGGGGCATCTGGTGCGAACTTGAAATTCATGTCTTTACGTCAGAAACATTCCTATGTTGAGAGTGTTTAAGTTACTTTATTCCATCACTTCTGTACGCCACCCGTCAGACACTGTACAAGGTTGTTTATCATCATGGTATCAACTCTTGTGACCTTGGGAAAGTCAGTCACTAATCTCCATGTGCTAGGGTTGGGCGATACAGAGAAAAAAATCCCACGATACGAGATAAAGAGAGAGAGAAGAGGAAAGAGAGGAAAGGAGAGACAGATACAGCCTTCTGAGGATGATTGAGGAGGAGTTTCTGACGAGAGGATCTTCTTAGACTCGTTGCCAGCAGAGGACTTTCATTTGGCGAGCATTGATCACCGAATGTATGAGGGGATGGCTCGGAGAAATGAAGAGAGAGAAAAGGAGAGGAGAAAGAATCGAGCGGAGATTGTCGACATGAGGAGAGAGTGGAGAAAGAGAGAAAGAAGACGAGCTAGGTGAGTTTGCAGATATGAGAGGAAGAGATGGAAAGAGTGGGAGAGGAAAGAGAGAAAAGTGAGAGATGAAAGAGAGAGCGAGAAGAGAAAGAGATGAGAGGAAGAGACGAGAAAGAAGGGAGTAGAGAGAGAGAGAAGAAAGAGAAACGAAAGAGGAGGAGGAGAGAGGAGATGTCGGGAGAGCCAGAGAGAGAGAGAGAGGAGAGAGAAGGAGAGAGGAGGATGAGAGGGGAGAGAGAGAAAAAAAGAGAGAGAGAGCAGAAAGAGAGAGAGGAGAGAAAGAGGAGATTAGAGAGATATCGAGAGAGAGAGGAGAGAGAGAGAGGAAAGAGGGGAGATAGAGAGAGAGAGAGAGGAGGAAAGTTAGAGAGTTATTATAAAAAAAAAATTAAGCCTGTGAAAAATGTTCTAGTAACTCAAAAAATGGTTTTGTAAGTACATGCATTTTTTTTTAGATTAAATAGAACAAAAAGTGCCCCCTCATTCTCAAGTCCTTCCCATGTCTGCAGTGGCCAGGCACACACAGGGGTGTTTGTAAGTTCTACGGGGCAGGAACACACGCCTGCAAAAAAAAATCTAAATATTACAGCATTGCAAACGCAAGAAAAAAACTAGCATCTAAAATAACATTTTAGAGCCCAAACAGGAATTAGTGATTGTTTGAGGGGAATGAATTTTACTGCAGCAATGACTTCCTGACTCCCTGTGGCAATTCCTTCCAAGCCTTATACAAAGTCGGACCTTGCTCAATGGCACGGATTTCTGAGTGGATGCAGTGGTTCACCAGCGCCGAGTGCCAGGGTCAGTCATTGTAAATAGAGGCAATTAAAAAAGGAGAATGAAGTATGTTGATTTATTTTAGGGCAGTGGCTTCTGTTACTAAAACAAATGCAGCAGGCTTCCTTATTCCACTCCGGGTGGGGATATGTCGTGATTGATATTCTGCGTCACCGCGACAACGGAGGAGTTCCTATAAGAAATGCTGCGATATCAGGAGTTATACTGGGAATGTGTTATCACTAGGAACATTGATGCTGGCTACATTTGACTATTTGCAAGGAAATCCCAACTTAAAGTAGCCTCAAACACAGAAATAAGCCGGACCTTTCCCCCCTAAACCAGGGTGGCCAACTCCAGTCCTCAAGGGCCACCAACAGGTCAGGTTTCAGGATATCCCTGCTTCCGCAGAGGTGATCCGTCAGTCAGAATGCCTGAAGTACCTCTGCGGAAGCAAGGATATCTGAAAACTTGAACCTGTTTGTGCCCCTTAGGACTGACGTGGCCACTCCTGCCAAGTAGTGGCTCCTGAGCTTGACGGGCGGTTACAATTAGGGGGAGGAGCTGTAAACTATTACTGCAGTTCGGTTTATTTGGAGCTTCCTTCTGAAAAATTATGGGACAAGTTTAGGGCAGACTCTGAAATGATGTTCTACTGCACATGTTGCTTTTCCCCCCACAAACATGGACTGCTGCTACAATGTAGCACGGGGGGCTCTCTCGAAATAAGTGCTTATCAAATTAAAGAAGATCCAGAGTTTTTTTAACTGATACAGAACCCTGAAATCGGTCGGGGAAAAAAAAAATAAATATATTATATAGATATATATTATTAGATATTTATATATATATCATATAATATATATATATATAATAATATAGATCGGTTTGATATATAGAACACAATGTTTAGTAGTTAAAATACCTGCTAACCCCCTCCCTGTAGGAAACATTCGTATAGCTGGATGAATATAAAGTTGCTGTTCTTTTCATATATAACGATCCAGTATTTATTTATTACCATATACGTTTATGTGCCTATGTGCTGTTCAGATAATTATATTTGACAAAAAAGCAAATTTCAGGAAAGAGTTGTAGTTAGCTACGCCTACCGGTCCAGAGCGTGAATACGCTCTTAAGGTGTTGTAGGAGGAAGACAATCCAATTTATTTAGATAGCTGCATCTCTGTCGGAAAAACCAGCCTCTGCATGAGCCAGTGAGACAGGAGCGTCAATCGACCCACCGTTATGCCAGACACAGCCTGAGAGAGAAAGAGCGGCCCGGTGGGACCTTATGTACATGCGTTCATTAGCCCACTGCAAAAACTATTGCTTTCCTTCCCCGCATTTGCATTGTAAAGTCTTCTGTACTTTGGTCCCCATTTAAATGACTGAAAAGTGCCGGAAACCCTTAAAGATGCCCGGGGAAACCCAATGGCTCCTAGGAATCCTGGATGAGAAAACACTGACTTTTACGTATTAGAAACGGAATGTACCTGTCTGCGGGAAGCACATTATTCACCAGTGCCAGTTAACATGCATCTCTCAGCTGACCTGTGGTTTTTTAATATATTACAAATACCATAAGTGGTTCTAATGATACATACAGGCACCACGAGAAGAAGCGGAAATAGTCTGAATGACCCAGTTGCAAACGATCTCATCCTAGAGAAGATTCATGACTTAGACCATGTTTCAAAAGAGTACCCCATGTTATAATGCATCGATTGTCCCTAAGCATCAATTTACAGTGAGGGTCTTCTACCTTGAGCAAATATGCATGTCAAAAGGGTTAGTAAAGACTTTACAAGGTGTAAGTATTGTTTCGGCGGGGGGGGGGCACACAGGAGGAGGCGTGAAACCAAGGGATTTACCAGCGAACTGACAATAGGAATGGTATAAGAGATACCCCTGATTTACCTGGTGTTACGTTGACGATATTCCATCCTCCACGACAGCACACGCTGTCTTGGATCCCAACATCCCCAACACAAGCGCTGCTTAAACCACTTCAGTAAGAAGAAACACACCGACTCCTGAGGAACTACACAATACTAGAATACCCAGCAAATGAGATTCACGAGGACATGCACCGTCATTAGTTTTAGAACATGAGAGTAAGACCAATAGCTGTGTTAGTGCAAGAGTAAATTGCTGCCTGAGGAAGAGAGATAACTCTCAAAAGCTTGTCTGATAATATCAATTGTTAGTTCAATTTAAAAAGGTATCACCGAATGCTGAAGTACTCCTCATTTACTATGACGGCTAGTTATAAATATACCACACACAAAATTGGTCATCGAATTCAAATGAAGCATGAATGCCGTTTTAATTACTTATCTTTTTCATATGATGCCTCACACTGGAATTCTACTTGAGATAGACACCAAAGATAACAAATCGGCGTTGCAATTTAGGCCTACTAATATGGCTGCATAAAATACGTGGTAACAATTATTTCAATTGGACATGTACTCAGATCTACCCGCATGTACAGGCTTTTTTTGGGAATGATTATGGGGTTCTATGATAAGAGGAGATGCAGCATTCACACGGACTTAGAATAAGTGTTATTCACAGATCTGGTAGGTTCTCAAGAGAAAACTTTGATCTGTGACAAAGAAAAAACGTAATTAGAAGACCGAGGACTGCATCTTCTTTATCTCGACTTTTCACACCTTCATCCGACGCTCCTTTTGTTCCCTGTAGGTTAACTATTAACAGAATGCAGGATGGTACAGATCTTTTTCTTATATTTCCTGACTGTATATTTAACTTTGTGTGTAAATTGTACGTATGGGGATCCTCACTCGTTAAAGTTCTTACATATAGTTGGTGCGATATAAAAACGACTTTTGTGGAATGAAGTGTTTTCACTCTATTATGTAATTTAAATAACAGGTTAGCAATACACTAACCCTTCATACTAAAAGAACTGTACATTTTGAACAGAGCAAGAGAGTAAAAAAACAACCCAAACCTGTCAAGGACACTCGCCGTGTTTAGTATAGCACGATGTCGGGACCAATGGAAGCTGGAATGGATCAGGGTCACATCTGCCTATCGGAAGGACCAGTTAATCGGAGGAGATTTAAGCAGAGCGACGCCATCTTTGTCTGTCCCTTGGAGTGGGAACGCAACGACACTAAAATCACCGATAAGTCTACTGATCAAGGAGAAAACAAGGGGTAACGGCTGAAGAATACGAGTGATTGCATCCTGGGGGAGGGGGTTGCTGCTGGGTAATATATGTATCCTTTGTTTAGTCAGTTTTATGAATTTAGAACACGTTATAAATAGCTTTCAAATGTGATCAACAATATGCACTAGTTAGAGCACATAATCAGAATGCACCGTTCGCGCATTGGGCAGTGGCTACGTAGAGACAGCTGGTAGAAGGAATGATGAAATTGATTGCAATATAACCTCCAAGCAAGAGATACAATAAAGTTAGCTATCAATTTTACCTGAAACTCCATCTTCATACAGGATCATAATTCACCATCTCCTTTACATGCTGCCGGTGATAAATGTCTGGGATCAGCAATATACACCTGTTAATACTAAAAACAAACAATACAAGGTTTTTCCTGGACCAACATTCATCACAAAAATAAAGCATGTCTGTGACAACATTATAAAATCTCACCTTCTACAGGCATTCTTCCTAGACAAGCTGCTACAAACAACACGAATAAACCCACAGATTAAGTAGGCAAATGAACAATATTTAGTGGCATCTATTCTATCAGTTAATGTTTTTAATATACTTAATATTTTTTGAAACACAGCCTTCACTTTTTCCATTTCAGCTTCAAGATACACACTTTCTCCAAAATGTATTACTGGAAATGTATTTCGATGCTGGCTTAAAGCCAAACTCATGCTCCATTCCTGAAATTGGTTTAGATTTAGCGCCACACTGCTACTTTGCATATTACACTCTATCTGCTATTGTGCTTTTCCCAGTAGACTTCAGACCTTGATTTATAAAACATATATTAATATTCTTAGCAAAGAGATTTCACCCACATAAAGAGTATGAAACATTTCACAAAGTCCTATAGGCGGAAAAGTAGTACGATGATTGCAGTGTTCCGTACATTTGGTGATCAATCTTTGATTTAAAGGCCATCTGCTTTCTTAAGATTGTAAACATTTGGGATTTATTTCACCAATAGGATACACTAATTAGCAGGTTTTCGGATGTGCTTAGGAGTACATAAAGGTCACCAGGCTTTACATTTCCTATGTTAGGAACAGTGTTTTATTCCAAACAATGATTGGCGATATTGAAATATACCGAGAATGCACGAGCAGCCACGATTGGCGTTAGAGTCATTCAGCTTTTTTCTCTGGGAGCAGTATTTATCTTCGTATCTATAATGGGAGATACCATGTTGTCCTCTATCTGACCTATGACCTTGTTGGATGCCTGGATAAAAACTCTACCCACTGTCAACTCTGCGTCAGTGGCAAACGCCATTACAATTACTCACCTTCAAATCTTTTCGTGGTATTTCTAATAATTTCTGTATGACGTGTGACCAGATGGTTTCAGATCTGTAAGCACAGCAGTAGAGGATCCGCCAGGCCCCGGGTGGAGATTCAGCTGGCCCTCTTCGGATGGATAATGAAGGTTATAGCAGTCCGTGGGGTTTATAAATAGTGCCTAATAAAAGAGAGACTATAATTCAAATAATTACAAAATACATTTACTGTTTAAAATGCATGTGGTGCAAGTCTAAACTTTAAAAGGAACACATCCATCCTAACCGCCATTTGTTTTTTCCAAGATTGGAACCGAGGGTCCTCCAGCCCCAAAACTGCACTATTTTCAGATCTCTGAGCACTACTCGTATTACTTGCTGTGTTTTAAAAGGGGTATTTAAATGGCCATCCCATAGGAAGCACAACCACTGGGTGCAGCTCCATATTGCCTTGAGATTTGGCAGCCATTTTGTTTCCCCTGAGGGAGATTTTAAACCATTCACAGAGTCCCCAGGGCTGGAAATAGTGGATTTGGCTCAGGGGCGTGCGCGAGTAGGAAACACAGCTCCTTTAATTATACATAAAGGATAGTGGTCATACTTCTAATAACAGCTAGCTACAATTTACCTAAATATTGAAATCAATGGCCTTTTTCAAGCTACTAGGTGTGATTGTCCCCTTTATAGCGAGATATATTCTCAAGTGCTTAAAAAAAAAAAAAACCTATAGTTGAATATCTACAAAAATAAATTTGACATTGTTCTGTGGAGACAAGACTTTAATACAATGGTAAGTTTCTTACCCCAACACAATGCCATCTCAGATATGACAATTACAGGATAAAACAATAAAGACATACAATACAATACAATCTTCCTCTTCAGATTGATGGAACGCATAAATATAGGGTTGTTGTACAAGGGAGCGACTGGAAAATATTTATGTACATACCTCTTCTCCTACAAGATGTTTGGGTGGTGCTGAGTGTTTTGTCCATTTTGCACCAGAACTATGATCTAATATCGCAGGTCGCATTTGTTATTGTATGACGCGGCCTAAAGAGATACAATGGCTTCATGAATTCCCATAAGCAGGGAAATCTGTCAAAAGTTATTCAACTCGAGGACGACACTAACATTATTTTGTAAAGATGTAAATATTACAACCTAAATAACAGTTTTTAAAGTTTCATTCCTTGTTGCATTTTTCCCCTATAATATAGGAGCCTTTGATTACCTTTAGAAAGAGAAGATAAGTAAGCTGCTGATCACTCGGCAAAGATCACGCTCCTGGGTTCATATATGGCTGATTGTAATCTATTCTATACAGTCAATGGAGCGTAACAACTACAATAAACCTATATGACGATGGTAACAAAGTATCTAGTGTTACAGCTTTCACCTCAGCCAGTCTCCTGCTGGGAACACTGCAACATTTTTCTGTTTGTAATAATTTGTGTGCCAAAGCTGGTGCACTGCTGGGAGGAGGGCAGGGGGCAAAAAGAGGTTGCGACAAAGCCTGCTATAAGCAACCATAGGATGCTCAGTGCATCCAAATGCATAAGAGTTGAAAAACAGAGGGAGTGAGGGGGGGGGGGGGGGGGGGGTATGGGGTAGCAAGTATTCTCTAACACTCATGATATATATATATATTATATTATATATGATATTTTTGTCTGTGTCCTTTACCACTTTCACAGTTTTATTCCAGCATTGCCAACTTTACGATTTGTGTGTGCAATCACCCCTACTTAGGGTGCTTTTTACAGTTTAACTCTTGATGGGCAGCTGTTAGAATTCCCAGCAACGTCAAAACTTCCAAGTCATTACTTGCAAAGCAACAAGTTATCCTGAATATTCAACAACCAATGGGTTCCAAAAGAAGGAAATCCTACTTTTAACTACCTTCATGCCACTTTCCCGAGATGATGCCAAGTGGAATAAAATGGTAATCTGTAGTAATTCCATAGAAGTTACATAAGCCAAAGCAAACAAAAAGGTGGAAAACATACAGATTTATAATATGAAACTATCTCGGTTTGTCATCATAAACAATGCACTGATACCTGCTCAGTGACACAGGGATCCGTCTGGTACCATTAGAAATTTTGGAACAGATTGCCTGATCACCCTTTTGAGGCCATTTTGTCGTTGTTCGTTGCTCTTTGTTCTGCAACCAGAATTACAGATTTCAAACGGCTGGATGCTAAGAGGTCAATGTGTCAACGAAAACTGCTCTGTTTGTATGAGCACAGTTGCAGTATATGATGCAGAATTTTAGACTTATGCCACTTGAGATATTGCGGCTTTTTAGAGTCAAATTGTTCCCTTTATAACAGAACAGAGACGCAGAATGTGATGCTCTTTATTATAATCTGTGCACCATGTATCCCCCATTCCCCCCCCCCAACTCCTCCTACATGACTCCCCAAGGTGCAAGCTGGGGCAGAGACACAGAATGTGTACATTCATTATCTGTGCAACATGTAACTCCCAGCTCCTCCTACTGACTCTCCCCAAGTGCAAGCTGGGCCAGAAAGGCAAAGCGTGTGACTAATATAGAAAAAATATGGAGAAAATACTTTAATACATACATGTAGCGCAGCAGTGTGCAAAGGGGGGGGGGGGGCGGGGAGAATTCCATGGGCGTGGTGGCTACAGAGGTCCTGCACTCTCCCCAAAGAACTTAAATTAAGTGCCGGGGCACTGCGTGAGGCCTCTGCGCTTCACTTAACCTGATCTTCAGCGAGTGTGTCGCATGGTAACGTGTCAAATGATGCGCGGGGTCACGTGACGTCACCATGATGTCATTTACCGCCGGAGCCAAGGAGAAGAGGGGGCACGAGGCAAGAGGGGGTTCAAGTTAAAAACTTTGCGCACCCCTGATGTAGCAGATGTTACTGCACCAGTTACATGACGGATAACACGTTACTATGTTTTTAACATGATGTAATAAGGTTTACATTAAATATTGCACCAGCGTAACACTTTGCACCGAGTTAACAGGGCAATAACATCGCTAAATCTGCAGGATAAAGATGCCGTAGTTTTGTACCAACATTCACTTGAATAGGGCGTAAACTGTCTTTTAGTGTTGGAGGGGATTTATAGTATAGTTTAGGTCAGGGGAACGCAAACGTTTTCAGCTGTGGCCCCCCTGCCAGCTCTCTCCGCTGGGTACCCCCGCTTCGTTGTGTGCGGCGTCAATTGATACCGCAGGGTCACGTGAACATCACCCGTTTCCATGGAGACGGACGAGTGACGTCACCTGCAGGGTCATTTGACACCACGTTGCCATGGCGATGAATCACAGCGTCTGAGTCAAGGCAAGTTTTTATTGTTGCAGAGGCCTCACGCGATCCCCCGGTATTTAATTTAAATGTCTCGGGGAAGAGCGCGGGGCCTCTGCAAGTGGCCGCCGCCCCCCCCAAAAAAAATCCAGCACCCCCCACTTTGCGCACCGCTGGTTTAGTAAAGGCAAATTTTGTTTATTAAAAGTTTAAGAGGCCTTTCATCCAGTGCCAGAGAGGCCAATTATCATTGGCCCTTACATTCAGGCCGTCTCTCAGAATCCACTTGTCTCTATAGGCTGGTTGTCCTGGCTGCTTGTGCCGCCTAGCGATAACATGGGGAATGCCAGCTGGGGCGTGTCCGTGGCTCTGCCGATGGCAGGGGTGCTCGATCCCGGGTGTATCACCACGATGAAGTTGCTTTGTATCTGCTACGAAACAAAACATGAAGAACACATGAATTCCACAGGTGAAGCAGACCAAACAGAACATTCCTTCTGGTCTCATTTCCAGGCACAGCCAGTCCTGGTCTTCTATCATCTACCTCCACTCCATATAATCCACCCAGTCCTGGTTTCAAATCAGTCTCCAGTTTCATAGACAGAGGCTCCTAGTTAGAAATAAACGTGCAAACTTTTCTGACAAACCGAAATGGGCAAAATTCACAAATGTCACCCTTTTTGTTTGCCTTCATCCAAAATTTCGCTTAACATTAAATATCACTGGGCATAGCATGTTCTATTCATTGGCTATTCTGCCATAAAAAATAAAAAAAAGCAAAATAGCTAATTTGGGTTGTTTTGTTGAACGTCTGGTGCCAAAAGTTTGGTCTAAAATGTCGCAGAGTATTTTTTATTTTGATGGGAGATGCTGTGATGTGAATCCCCGACAGGGTCGCACTTCTCCAGTCGATGCAGTTTTGTCTCCCCCCGTTATATTGCCGCGGGGACGCAGTCTTGTACAGTCCGGTCTCTCCTACCTCTGCAGTGACTCTGGCACCACAGAGGTACTATCGGCCTCTTTCACCCCACGTGGTCCTTCTCCGCTCCTTCTCTTTCTCCGGTTCCCCCTTCTCAGCCTGGGTCATGGCAGCCACTGTTACCGGGGAACCACCGCGATGCGCAGCAGGGGAACGGACCAACACAGAGGGAGCGTGAGGGCCACCAAGGGCAAACACATAGGGCCAACCAGGAGCTAACCCAGAGACAAGGGACAGCCAGAAACTAACCAGAGATACAGGGACAGCCAGGAGCCAGAGACAGCCAGGAACAACCCGAGACACAGGACAGCCAGAGCCAGAGACACAGGGACAGCCAGGAGCCAGAGACACAGGGACAGCCAGGAGCCAAGACACAGGACAGCCAGGAACTACAGAGACACAGGGACAGCCAGGAACTAACCCAGAGACACGGACAGCCGAACTAACCCAGAGACACAGGACAGCCAGGAACTAACCCAGAGGACACAGGGACAGCCAGGAACTAACCCAGAGACACAGGGACAGCCAGAGCTAACCCAGAGACAGCCAGGAACTAACCAGAGAACAGGGACAGCCAGGAGCCAGAGACACAGGGACAGCAAGGAGGCCACAGAGACACAGGGCAGCCAGGAGCCAAAGCACAGGGACAGCCAGGAGCCAAAGACACAGGACAACAGAGACACCAGAGACACAGGACAGCAAGACTAACAGAGACAGGGACAGCCAGGAACTAACTCAGCGACACAGGGACAAACCAGGAGCTGACACAGGGACAACCAAGAGCTGACACAGGACAACCAGGAGCTGACACAGGGACAACCAGGAGCGACACAGGACAACCAGGAACAACCCTGAGACACAGGACAACCAGGAGCTAACCCCGAGACACAGGGACAACCAGGCGAACCCTGATAGACACGGGGACAACCAGGAGCTAACCCTGAGACACAGGGACAACCAGGACCCTAACCTGACACAGGTGACAACCAGGAGCTAACCCAGAGACACAGTAATAAAAACAACCCAGGTGCTAACCCTGAGATACGGGGACAACAGAGCTAACCCCGAGACCAGGGACACCAGGCGCTCGCTAACCCTGAGACACGGGGACAACCAGGAGCTAACCCTGAGACACAGGGACAACCAGGACCTAACCCTGAGACACAGGGACAACCAGGAGCTAACCCAGAGACAC